>CAUZXS010003600.1:0-158455 GCA_963585895.1 Sepioteuthis lessoniana
GGACAAGAAAAGTAAGTTAAACTTAAAATAAAAATACACAAAAAACAAAACAAGAAACCAAACAATAAAACAAACAAAAAAATGAAGACTGTTGAAAACAATATTATTTTTGGTAATGCAGTAATTACAATAGAGTTTTGTTTAGTGAATGGAACTGAGGATATCAAGTATGGGGACTAGGATCACTAACATTGAGTTGGGGGATAAACTTCTAAGAATAAAAAAAGCTTCAGATGAAGTTCTCAAAACATTTTGGCTTTTTCACATCATTCTCACAAGAATAGTGCACCAAAATTTTGATTCTTAGTGCAAGGCTCTCTATGTAACTAAAACATAAATGAATCTCATAATTTTTATCAAAAGTCCACAACAATTACCAATAGTAAATGGAGAAGACAAAAACAACAAATCAAGGAACTAGTAACACCTGACAGTTGATATAACCTTCAGAGAAACAGTAGATTGCAAAGATAGTATATATCGAAACAGTGAATATATATATATATATATATATATACTACCTTATAATTCCCTAAGCCGACGTGGTACGCTTGCTGGCTGAGCAGTCTGATACTAAGTCTAGCATAAATTTGGGCAGGTTTCGATCCCAGCTTCAAGCGTCCTACGAGTCTAGCCACACTGAAGTGTTGTGATACAATGAAACAGCCTGTCCTGTGGATGACAATATATATATATATATATATTATATATATATATATATATATTAAAGCAAGTTTTGTTAAAGACGATAGAACATTGTTTATTATTTTTAATCAGGGGTAGTTTTGAGTTGGCTATCCCTGATGACAACCAAAAGTATGATTGAAAGCACTTGGGCAAAAGATATGGGACAATTCCTTTACCACATAGATCCCAACACAAGGAAAATAACAAGGAGACTTGAAAAAATAAAATTAAAAATAATAAACAAAAAGTGTTCCATTGTCTTTAACAAAACTTGCTTGAATAATAACTAGCTGCCTAAATACACACTCCTCGAAATATATATATACATATATATATAAGCATGTTAGATAAAATAATAAAGACACATTTTGTCAATATGATTTTATTAAGATCCTTTCAAGTTTCCTGATAAAATGTCTTGGTTTCAGGTTGGAATTGGTGGATGAATTTACCAAAATTGTCCCAAGTGTTTTCAGACCTTATATAGACAAAATATGTCTTTATTATTTAATCAAACATGTTTAAATGAAAGACTGCTGCCCAACTACACAGACACACACAGACACACTATTCTTATTTCTACTTCTATTTTTTTATTGTTTATTTTTTATTTTTATCTTTATTTTCTGATTTGTATTTTTCATTTTTATTTTTTAATTACCTTATTTTATCTTCTGAATACGAACTGTAACTCCACATTCGCTACTCTGTGACAGGAGGGAAACATGTAAAGAGTCATCTGAAGAAACGGAGAGTATAGCAATAATATTCTCCGCCAAAATAAATTTATCATGACGACTTAACCGAGTTTGAGTCTCCATTAAATTGTACTATATATATATACATACATATATATATATATATATATATATGAATCAAGTCTAAAAATAGACTTATAAGGAACAATCCATACAGAATATATGATATCAATATATTCTAGCAGTTTATGGTTATGAATATATAAGAATATAAAAAAAAAAACTTACATACACAGTAAATTATATAATTAATATCAAGTAAAACTCAATAGAAGTAATCCATTATAAATTTATTTCAACTATTTGTTTATCAATTTTTTTAATCAATAAGCCAGCTTATATATATATATATATATATATAATATATATATATATATATAAGTATTATTTGGTCCAGTTAAACTGGAGTTGGGAGTAATTCCATCAGGACAAGAAAACTACTCAAGAGTGGACATTTAAATTTTGAATATTGAATAAAGTTATTTTTCTAATCTAGTATTAAATCTGTAGTTTTAAGTTGAAAAATAATTAGAATTTAAAAAAAAAATTTTTTTTAAATTAATTTACTATATTTACTATATTTACCGACAATAAAATAAAAAAAGGAAGTGGGCTAAATGAAGAGATAACTCTTCACCCCTCTTCTATCCCCTCCCACCCTTCTTTCCTGTGTCTATTTTGATTTATTTTATCCATAAGATCTGAAGAAGTCCTGTTAATTTTTTTCATGTTTTTTTGATTTTTCAAAAATATATAACAGGATGGAAATAAATTTATAGTCCTAATGTGACCGGTTTCCGGTTGTGTTCTTTCTTAATGAAAATATAATATATATATATTATATATATATATATATTAAGAATATTGATGTATAATTTCTTTAATGTCTAAATTAAGATAAATGTATTCCCTAGAATAATGGTAACAACTCCATTAAAATTTGTTCACCATCTGAGGATACTGTGCAAATGGATTGTTGAAATAAATTTACAATTGATTACATCACACACTCAGCTAATGTGGTCCGAGACTTCCTCCTTATAAAAAAAACCCAAAAAACAAACCTTTCAGCAGTTACGAGGTGCCTTAAACTAACCCCAAAAATCGTCAGGGGAATAACTACTCCAGAAATTTAAAACCCTAATTTTGAATTAATACCTAAATTTCCAAGAATCTCCTCCTTTACATTAATCTTGCCGTCATATAAATATTATTAACTGCTGATATATAATTATAATTAATTTTAAAGATCACAGACCATAACAAGCTTGTGTTTAAATGTTTAACTGAGGGAATTAACATATGTATGTGAAGTAAACAAAAATTATATGAAGATAAACAATTAGTTTACATGCTTACATTATTCCAAAAATTCCACCTGCAATGAAAAATCTAGCATATGTTCAAATTAGGATGGGTTAATTCATAGGAACACCCTTTTTCTGGTTTCTTAATTTTTCTAACACTTTATTGTTTTGACCCCGTTTACTTTCACTTGAGAATTGAAAATTTATATAGGTTTTTCTTTATTTATTTCTATCTTTTTTTTTCCTTTCATACACATATAGACAGTAATCCATATTTACTGTTTTTCAATCTCAATTTAAACATGTGCAGTGATCTGATGAGATGGAGAGTATAATGATATTCTTCACTGAAATAAATTTATAATGACAATTTAACCAGGTTTGAGTTTCCTTCTAATTGCACTATATATATTCTGTATGTGAGTTTTGTTCTAGAAACCTGCATAAATAAAATATATAACAATAGCCATACAATGAGCACTCCCATAGATTTATATGATATTCCTTATATATTCTATGAGCAAATAATCCACACCCATTGTTTTCTGATGCTGACTGGATATTATTGATATATATATATATATATATATATTTAAAAAAGAAATACATTTTTAAAATAAATGTTCAAACGCTAATTACATCACACAGTTTTGAAACAGAACACTTTAAATAGAAATAAAATGTTTAAAATTTTCTCATTTTTTTGTTTCATTTAGAATAATAAAAAATGGTAATTTAAATAGAATTCAGTAGATGCAGCTTATATTTAAATACCCTGATAAAGGTTTAATGTAAAAACCAAAATGTTTAACGTTGGCAAATAAATCATATATATATATATAGTGCATTCAATAAGATTCCAGACAATTTTGTACAGGCATTAGACTCTTGAAAATTCAGTATGTTATTGCTATACATCTTATGAGATGACTGACCAATTTTTATGATTTCAGCTTCAAATGAACAGCTACAGCAGCAATTGGAATACGCCCTACTAAAGCCTGATTGTCACAGCTGCTGAATTTCAAAAATGCAATCTAGACATGAGGACATTTTAGAAGAACGATATGCAATAAAATTCTGTTTTAAACTTGGAAAAAATGCCACAGAATGCTTCAGACTGCTTTTCGACCATCTTGCATGAATCGAGCATCAGTTTTTGAGTGGCATAAGAGATTCAAGGAAGGCACGGAGTCTGTGAAGGATGATGAGACATGTGGGAGGATTAAGAAAGTCAATACACCAGAGTTGATTGGCCAAAGGATTAGGGTTAGGGTTAGGGTTACTATGTTGAGGTTTTAAGGGAGTTCAGGAAGAGATGCCGTCAGAAGAGGCCAGCACTCTTCAAATCGGGTCAGAGGCATTTCCAGCTGGACAATTCACCAGTCCACAACTCCACCCTTGTCACAGACTATTTGATCAAGATGGGCATCAAGACAGCTCCTCACCCTCACTATAGCCCAGACCTTGCTCCCTGTGACTTTTGCTTATTCCCTAAGCTCAGAGGCTGTCGTTATGAGACAATTGAGGAGACGAAAGAGGCTGTGACGAAGATCATTGACATGCTCACACAAGAGGACTCCCATGGGGCCTTCCAGAAGTTGTTGGAATGATACAACAACTGCATTGCAGCCAGAGGAGATTACTTGGAAGGGGACTAGAGTTTCATGTGTGTACTATCAATAAAAGTGCCCAAACAAAAAAAGTCCCAGGAAACTTATTTAATGATCTACGTATATATATATGTATATATCATATCATAATCTCTCTCTCTCTCTCTCTATATATATATATATATAGTAAAAGAAATTCTTTCAAAAAGTATCTTAAATCAAAATAAACCTAAAATTTTCTAAAAAATACTTTCTTTTCCACAAATTTTTTCTCCTAATGATGAACTAAGGTCAAAACTTGTTGAGAAACATGAAAAAATGAAAGTAACATTTCTACTCATCGTATTACTTTTGTTCATGTTTTATATACATATAATAAGTTTATTGTAGTCTCATTTTTTCTCTAATTGCTGTTTTCTTTAATGGAATTCTAGATTTGGCTCAGAGTTTGGTTGGAATGCACCCAATTGCTGCTTCTATGAGGGTGGTAATAAAGTTTTCATATTTGTCATTTGGAGTATATTTTTCAGTTGTCTCCTGTAGCGTATCAGACTTGTTTCTTAGAGTTATTGTATATTGACTGTTTATATCAGTATTGCTGAGTGAGGACCAGTCATATTGTGAAGTTTTAACAGTTTGTGTCTTATTTCTGGATTGACTCAGGTGAATCTTTGCCAAGATAATTCTGTGATCAGAATATACTCCTTCAAAAGAGGAGTAACCTCACAATATAATCTAGTTGTATTCAAGAGTTATTTGGGTAGGAGTAAGTCCATAGTTTTTCCTCCTTTTTTTGGAATTTAGTATTTACTCATGTTAGTTCATTCTTGAGTGAAAAATCTGCTAGATATTCCTCAATTCTTTTTGTCAAGTTCTGTAAGCAGAATTTATTATTTCCGCCTTAACTTATCTGAACGATCATATCTCCATCAATGATTGGACTGTTTGGGAATGTGTCAGTCAAGGGAAGATAGTTCACTGTAGAAGGTAATGATGTCCATTTCATTACTAGCATTGGCGGGACTGTAGCAAGAGACGATTGTTGTGCAGGTGTTGCCATTAAATGAAGCACACATCATTCTCGGTTGGATTTTCTTTATGGTATTTAGTGATTTTAAGAAACGAGGACTGAGAAGCATTACCACACCTTCTCTGACAACATTGGTGAAGTTTTTCCATGCAGATGTCGAGACAAATGTTCATCTGATACCAATATCTTGGTCATTTATTTCAAGTTTCTTATGTTAGTAAGGTAATATATATGCATATGATATCTATATTATGCTTGGCTACAAACACTGTCAGTTCAGGTAACTGGTTTCCTGTGTTTAAAGTCCTAACGTTAAATGTTGCTATGTTATCAATGTTTTTGCATCTAAGTAATTTTGGTTTGGGTTTGAGTTCTGTTACTGAGTTTTCAAACACTTGAGCGAAAATTCTAACCTCAGCAGAACTTTCTCCTTGTTTACCTGCACAAACAGTGAAGCAGTTTGAATTATAGGGTTTGAATTAGAGCCATGGTAATTTTTGATGTTTTTTTTTCTATCAGTAGATGGCACTCTTAGAGATGAAAAGCAGAAATTTCCTGACTGAATTATTCGATCCTGGCCATTGATCTATAAGGTTCTTCCATCCAGCATCTGATGAAGCATGCCATTGACTCATCTTTGAATTCATCTGCCTTACTTCACATCCACCATGCTGCTTCCTATGGTTTTCATTAATATATGCTTGTTTGTGGGTATATATTTCGAAGGGGAACAGGTGTATTGTATTTTTAGTTTTTTCTGGATTTGCAAGATCCAATTCCAGATTTTATTACTTATGCTTTAAAGTGAATATTGTAACATGAATTAGGATTTGTAAATTTAAGAGTGAATATAAGTTCAACAATTCCTTTTTATTTTGTTCAAAGTTTGTGAATTGATTTTATTCTTTACTTTAACAATTAACCTTCAATTCACTTATTGCTCTTTATATATATATATATATATATATATATCATCATTATCATCATATCGCGCTGGTAGCACGGATATCCCTGACCCTCTCTCGCCACTCCTCCCTATCGTTCATCACCCTAGGTAGGTCTTCAGGACAACATCCCGTATCCTCACATAACTGCTGAATGTATGTTCGTGCTGGTCGTCCTGCTTTTGAACGGCCATGTGTGGGGGTCCATAAGAGTACATCTCTTATGAGTTCGTCCCTGCTTCTCCAGCAGTGTCCTGCATGTCTGGCTCGTCTAACTTGAATAGTTTTCGTGATAGGGGGCAGGTGGCTGTACAGTTGGTGTCTTGTGGAGTGTTGCCGCCAGGATTTGTTTAAGATTGCATGTAGCATTCTTGTGTAATTGCCGTCCAGCTTCTTCTCCAGCCGTTTTGTTAGCGTCCATGTAGTGCAGCCATATAGCAGTATCGATGTGACCGCTGCCTTGAAGAAACTGCGTGTCATTTTATCGGTTAGGTATGATTTCCAGATAATCAATAGCCTATTGATAGCTGTCCATGCTTTCGCTAACCTCGTTTTGATCTCCTTTTTGGTTGATTCGACGCTGCTTCCTCGGTAAGTGAATTTGTCTACTAGTTTAAGAGGGGTTCCTTCTAGAGTGGAGATGTCCCCCGTTTGATTATAGCACATATATTCTGTTTTGTGTGCATTAACATAGAGGCCTATGTTTGCTGCTGCTCGTTCCAAACTATGTAGTAGTGTTTCGGCTTGGTCAGGTGTATTTGCCAGTATCGCTATGTCATCGGCGTAGTCGGCGTCGGTAATTGTTGTTGTGGGGTATCTTCTGCTTCTTTTCTTCGTCAGTTCAAAGCCATTCTCTTTTATTTTGTCAATCGATGTTCTAAGTAAGTAGTCTAGACAAATGATAAAGAGGTACGGAGCCAGCGTGTCCCCTTGTAGTACTCCTGCTACAATGTCGAAGTATTCTGTGTCTCCATCTGGTGATTGTACTTTTACTTTAGTGTTTCTATAGAGAATCGTTATTGCCGCTACGGTTTCTTTAGGTATGCCGTACGCTAGTAGGATTTGTTCCATCTTTCCTCTGTGAATGGAATCGAAAGCCTTGGTAAAGTCAACAAAAATTAATGTCGCTTGTAGGTTTTTTGCCCGTACACCTTCAAGGATTCTACAGATGGTTAATATTTGTGAGGTCGTGGATCTATTTCTTCGGAAGCCATTTTGGTTTTTTCTAAGTATGTTGTCGATTTCGGGTTCTATGCGGTTTCGTAGTAGGGCAGTGTAGATTTTGGCTCCTATGGAAGTAAGTGTTATGCCTCGGTAGTTTTTGGCTAATCCGAGGTTCCCCTTTTTAGGGAAGGGGAGTATGCATCCCTTCATCCATCTATCTATCGGATTTTGATTGTATACTGCGTTGCAGTGTTGGAGCAGTATGTCGTCGAATTGTCTGGTCTTCCATACTTCCGGGGGAATTTTGTCCAGCCCTGCAGCTTTCCTATTTTTAATTTTTCTGAGAACCGAGTTGAGTTCTTCTTGTGTGAACGGTCCTAGTTTAATGTCTAATTGTTTACTAATTATTCTGGTGATTGGTTCTTGTGTTATTTTCGGTGGGTTTCCTAGTAAGTTTTCGAAGTGCTGTTTCCACAGTTTTATTCTTTCTTGTTGGTTTGCTGCTTTCAGTTTTGCTTTGGCTGTGTTCTTTCTTCTACTCACTTTGTTTATTGTTTGCCAGGCTATCCTAGATTGTCTATCTTCCACCGAGTCTCTAATCTTATCTATCTGATTTTGGATGTATTCTGTCTGTTCCTTTATATATACGCCTGCTAATTGATATTGTCCGTTTTTAGTTTTAAGGCATTTGTGTTTGTTGGGTTTTTTCGATAGTTTTTGGAGGCTGTTTTCACTAGTGCACGTTTTTCTCTCACCGCTAAAGCTTCCCAAGGGACTCTATATTTAGTTTTGAGTTTTGTTGGAATGCATTTCGCTGCTGCCTCGAGGTGTGCATTGACGAAATTTTCATATTTGTCGTTTGGTGTACTTTTTTCCGTCTTTTCTTGTAGTGTTTCGAATCTGTTTCTTAATTCTAATACATATTTATCTCTTATATCTCTGTTGTTCAATAGGGCCCAGTCATAGTGTTTGGTGGTCGCTGTTCGTTTGGCGTTTTTTCGTAGGCTTAACCGTATTTTCGCCGTGACTATTCAGTGATCAGTGGACACACCCTCAAAAGAGGAGTATGCCTCGCAATTCATTGCACTATTTTTCCATTTCTTGTTTATAAGGACGTAGTCTATCTGAGCTTTAGTATTGTTTGCGTATGTGTATGTCCATAGTTTGCCCTCCCTTTTTTGGTAGTTTGTATTGAGGCATGCTAATCTATTTTCTATCATGAAATCTGTTAGATGTTGCCCATTCCTATTTGACGTGTTGTGGAGGCTGTATTTGTTGTTTCCATTTTTCCTGATTTGGGCATTCATGTCTCCGCCAATGGCTAACATGTTGTGTTTCGGGATGCTACGCACTAATGAGGATAACTCATCGTAGAAGGTGACTAGTTCAGTTTCTTCACTAACATTGGTGGGGCTGTAGCATGAGATTATTGTTGCTCTGGGGTTGCCGTTAAAAGTAGCTGCCATCATTCTAGGTTGTATTTTCTCAACACTATTTAGCGTTTTTAATGCTCTAGGTCCGATAAGTAATCCTACCCCTCCTACTGCGGTGTTGACAGAGTTTTTCCATGCGGATACAGTGACGAGCGACCAGCCATTGCCAGTTTCGTGATATTTGATATCTTCGGTGTGCGTGTATCTGTGTTCTTGTATGCATATTATGTCTATCGTTTTCGGCCGATGCGATTAGCTCTGGTAGTTGTCCTATTCTATTTAAGGTTCTTACGTTAAATGTGGCTATTTGTAGTGTTTGCTTGCATTTTAGTAGTTTTGATTGTTTGAGCTCTGTAGCTGATTTTTCGAACACTGAGGCCAGGGCTCCAACCCGCGCGAAGAGTGATGCAGTTTGTGTATGTGGTTTGAGTGTGGGTCATGGTTATCTTTCGATGGCTGTTTTATTCTCTTTTATAGAAGCCACTCTTATAGAGGAGCAGCAGTAGTTCCCCGATCAAACTAACGATCCTGAGCGTAGAGTCGTCAAACTCACGTCCAGGACCCGTTTAGGTATTGAGTTTGGTCGCCCATGGGTTTATTCAAATACCTTTACGTACATCGTGCTGCTTCCCATGTGTACGTATATATATATAAAAAAAAAAGGGGGGGGGTAATTTTGATTTAAGTCTTCTTAAGTTTTAACTTAGTTAAAGTCCAAGATCAAGGTACTTTCATCAGACTTTCACTGGTACCGAATTTTTTTTTTTTGGCGGTATTGGGACATTTTCCTAGGATTTTTAGTTTTTTTTTCTTTTTTTTTCTCCTTTCTCTATACTACCGTTGGGAACCTAGTAGGCTTCAGGAATTATAGAGCTTTTACAAATGCTTTTTTTTTTGGGCGTTTTAGGCTTTTACTTTCTCTTCTAAACTACTGTTAGGGCTTTAAGAATTTTTAAATTATATTATAGAAGAGATTCAAAAACATTGTCGTGTTCGCTGACATTTGGACAGAGAGAGACTTTAAAATCAATTTGGGTTTATAGTAGAGTAAGCGTGTCTTTACATTTAAAATGTATAGTTTAAGCATTATTTTACAAACAAAAATACAGCATAACATTTTGTAAAATTCAGCATTTTAAATCAATAGGACTTAAAGACATACTGACCAATATTGATACATCTCTTCCTCTGTTGGCTCGTGTGTTCAAATGTTTTCTTCTTCCTTTTAGCGTTTACTTACTACTGAAATTTAGGTAGTTTTGGACACGGTCTGTTCTATTCGGGGGAGGGGGAATGTTAATTTCATCCTTTTTTTTTCTCTTTTTTTTTGGGGGGGGCTGGGGTGGCATTAGGTGTTTTAGGCTTTTACTTTTCTTCTAAACTACTGTTAGGGCTTTCTTTAAGAATTTTTAAATTATTCGATAGAAGAGATTCAAAAACATTGTCGTGTTCGCTGACATTTGGACAGAGAGAGACTTTAAAATCAATTTGGGTTTATAGTAGAGTAAGCGTGTCTTTACATTTAAAACGCATAGTTTAAGCATTATTTTACAAACCAAAATACAGCATAGTTAGGCTTCCTGATGATCTGCTAAGGTTAAACTTTAGTAGAAGATTTCCAACTCGCGATTTAAGTTAATTATATATATATATATATATATAGAGAGAGATTATATATATGGAGATATATATTACCTCTTTAAAAATTTAAGTTTTAACTTACTATAATTCAAACTGTTTTCTTTTTATTTTAATCTTAACTTTCTATATCTGCTGTTACTTTTTCTTACTAATTTTTTACTGTTATCTTGCCCAGTTGGCTGAGGCAGTAAAATATACTGACTACTTCTCTGCAGAGGGGTAAAACTCCCCAAATGAGTGTCCTGGATATGACACTACACAATCTGATGGTGAGGTTCCAGTAATGCTTGAGCTTTAGGGAATGCAGAGGACTACTTCATTGCCATTGCTCTCAGGTCCACTCTGGCCCGGAATGGTAACAGCTGATAGGGTCCTATATATGGGTCAAATAGAACTAAACTGTGTACTTATGCTAAACTGAATTGTGTGAAATAGGACTGTTTTTGATATTGAAACTGTGTACTTATGCTAAACTAAATTGTTTGAAATAGAACTGTTTGGACATTTAACTGTTTGTAAACAAAAAAGTATACTTATACTAAACTGAATTGTTTGAAATTTGATTTGGCATAAAATGACCCCAAAAGGGTTGATAGGCTGTAAAACAAAACAACAAACCAACCAACCAACCAACCAGCTGTTATCAATCTTAAAACACTTTTCACGCTTGTCATTTTTGGATTTGAATCCTAGCATCACCAATTCTAAGGAAAAACGACTGACAGTTTAGCTCTATGTCTCTCTTGTTTCTTAAATGATATTGTTTTATCTAGGGACGGGCTAGTTATGTTTGTATAAAAAATTTTTTTTGAATGCTTTTATTCTTAACCACGCACTTTTGAATATTAGCAAATGAAATATTACTTCAATCATTTATCAAAAATATATCGAAACACATATACATATATTCTTGATACATTAACAAATTAAACTGAAAGTTTTTCTTCTTATCATTATCACTATTACCACCTAATCCCTACCAACACGACTATTACTATTAAAGATGCTAATATTTAGAATAAAAAGTAAATAAAAAAATGTCAACTATGAAATGAAAATAAAAAAAACGAATAAAAAACAAAACAAATGAATGTTATAATTCGAGTCACTTCTTCTACAGTTTAAGTACACGATGCATATGATAAGTTTCCAGACTTTTTTCATACGGGCATTTAAAATTGTCATAGACTCTTGAAAATTCAGTATGTTATTGCTATACATCTTATGAGATGACTGACCAATTTTTATGATTTCAGCTTCAAATGAACAGCTACAGCAGCAATTGGAATACACCCTACTAAAGCCTGATTATTACAGCTGGTCAATTTCAAAAATGCAATCTGGACATGAGGACACTTTAGAAGAACGATATGCAATAAAATTCTGTTTTAAACTTGGAAAAAATGCCACAGAAACGTATGGAATGCTTCAGACTGCTTTTAGAGCATCTTGCATGAATTGAGCATCAGTTTTTCAGTGGCATAAGAGATTCAAGGAAGGCACGGAGTCTGTGAAGGATGATGAGAGGTGTGGCAGGAGTAAGGAAGTCAATACACCAGAGTTGATTGGCCAAAGGGTTAGGGTTAGGGTTACTATGTTGAGGTTTTAAGGGAGTTCAGGAAGAGATTCCTAGGGAAGAAGCCAGCATTCTTCAAATCGGGTTAGTGGCATTTCAACCAGGACAATTCACCAGTCCACAACTCCACCCTTGTCACCGACTATTTGACCAAGATGGGCATCAAGACAGTTCCTCGGCTTCCCTATAGTCCAGACCTTGCTCCCTGTGACTTTTGGTTATTCCCTAAGCTCAGAGGCTATCGTTATGAGAGAATTGAGGAGATGAAAGAGGCTGTGATGAAGATCATTGACTCACACAAGAGGACTTCCATGGGGCCTTTCAGAAGTTGTTGGAATGTTACAACAAGTACATTGCAACCAGAGGAGATTACTTGGAAGGGGACTAGAGTTTCATGTGTGTACTATCAATAAAAGTGCCCATATGAAAAAAGTCTGGAAACTTATCATATGCACCTTATAATGTAACTTGAAAAATGTCAGGGACAAACAAAAAGAAATATATGGTTTGAAAAATATATATACAGTCATCAATTATCTATCTATCTAAAAAAAAAAAAATGCATCACTTATACATTTTAATGTACTGAAAAGACATGTACTGTAACTGTTGTGAAATAAGTAAAGTTGGCGACTGGAGTTGAGGGCGACTAGAAGGCTCCCTTTTCAATAGCTACTACACTGAGGTATAGGGGAGGACGCTACTCCTTCCCCTCGATTGCACCATTTTACCCTTGATATGTACCTTATAAACAAGGAGGTATGAAGTATCATTTTTAAAATCTTTGATATGATTCAACCTAGGATTGAACCCAGGTCTCCCAGACCTTTAGCAAACACTTTACTCTCTAGGCCAATGAGCCAGTTGTAAAATAAATTTTGGTATTTTAAAAGATCAAAAGACAGCATTGCACAAAATTAAAGTACCTCTCTTTTTATAGATGTTAAATAAATAAAACTAGGTCACTCTATGAATAAGTTAGATATAAAATAGTTAATTTTCATAAGATAAGGTTAAGTTAGATTTTTTAAATAAAGCAACATATGGTTGGTTGGATGTTTCGTTTTATGGTGTATCAACCTTTTTGGTCATTTAATGCCGAATTAAGACATTTTGATAAAAATTTGAAACAATTCAGTTTAGTATAAGTATAATTTTTTCTTTACACAGTTAAATATTAAAACAGCTCTATTTCAAACAATTCAATTTAGCATAAGTTCACAGTTTAACTCTATTTGACCCATAGATAGGAATATCAGGTGCTACCACTCCTAGCCAGAGTGGACCTGAGAAAAAATGGCAATGAAGGAGTACTCCGCATTCCCCAAAGCTCCAGCATCACTGGAACCTCACCATTAGATTGTTTAGTGTCATATCTAGGACACTCGTTGGCGGGGGTGGGGAGGTCTTACCCCACTACAGGGGTGCAGTCGGTGTATTCTACAGCCCCAGCTGACTGGGCAAAGCAACTTATGTATTAATTTAATATCCTATAATCATATTTACCAACCCCTCCGCTCGGGCAGGATATGACACAAGGTCAATTCCTAAGCGGAGTTTAACAGGTTTGAATTCAGAGTTTTCCTTCTCCTAAACTAGTTGTCTCAACAAGGCTGAAGAACCCAGTCTGCTCTACTATTTACCCATAGCTGGAGAGAGAATAATTGGATTCATACCTTTACCAAGGGTATTAGTGCTATTTGAACTCGTGTCGCCGTGTCCATATCCTACGACGATAACCATTACATACGGGCACCTCCATTAAATCCATTTAATATCCTAAAATAAACAAATATTTGTTTATGATTTGCCTAGACAATTTGAATGTCGATAGAGCTAATAGAAGAAAATGATTTTACAATACCCCTCCCCACAAAAAACAACCCAAAGAAGTAGACGATATCCTACAGAAACAAAAACAGATGTAGACTATGCAGATGATCTGGTGCTTCTAGCAAATACACCAGCCCAAGCCGAATCCCTGCTGCATAGCCTGGAATACAAATAAAACAGAGTTCAAGTGTTTCAAATGAGAAGGAGCCCTCTCCACTTAAAATGGTAGGTCCCTAAAATTAGTAAACAAGTTCACGTACCTCAGTAGCAGCATCTCATCTACTGAAAGTGATATCAACATATGCTTAGCAAAGGGGTGGACTACTATCAATAGGTTATCGATCATATGGAAGTCTGATCTCTCTGATAAAATAAAATGGGATTTCTTCCAAGCTGTGGCTGTATCAATACTACTGTTTAGATGCACCACATGGACGCTAATAAAACACATGGAGAAATTGCTAGATGGGAGCTACACAAGAATGCTGTGTGGTGTTTTGAACAAATCATGGAAGCAACACCCCACAAAACAGCTGATGTACGGCCACCTGCCTCCCATCTCATAAAACATCCAGGTAAAACAAAGAAATGCAGAGCACGGCTGAAAAAGCAATGAAGAATTCATAAGGGATATTCTTCTATGGACCCCAACACATGGACATGCTAGTGTTGACTGACCAGTAAGAACTAACTTACACCAGCGACACTGTGGACACTGGATGGAGATTGGAGGATCTGCCAGGAGCAATGGATGATAGGGATAGATGGAGAGAGTGGAAATCAGGGAAATCCATGCTGACAGAATGACTTGAGGATACATATATATATATATATATATATTCTCCGCCGAAATAAATTTATTATGACGGCTTAACCGAGTTTGAGTCTCCATTTAATTGCACTATATATATATATATATATATATATATATATATATATAAAAAGAAACAGATTTATATGATTTGAATTTCGTCGAAAACGAGGAATGGTTCGAAATCTCTCGATGAACTAATGGAACGTGGATTATGCACAATGTTTCTAATATCAGGTGACGTATTTTAAAGAAACAAACGCTGATTCATTGATCAAATGGCCAATTTTTCTTGTCATAAATAGCCAACTTTTCTTGTTGTACAACTTTTCCAAATTTTTATATATTTTTACACTTTTTATACATCCATCTACACTTAACATCACTAATAAAACCCCTCACAGTTCTGATGATGGTTCAGCAGAACCGAAACGCTATAGTGTCGACTGACTTTGTTTCTCTATAAATCCCTACTTTCTATTTGGATCACTTGTTGTCATTTTTCTTCACACATATATATATATATATATATATATATATATATATTGTAACAGTGTTGGTTGTCACTAATTCACTTTGTGGGTTTGTGGTGAACCAAGTGCAATATAATATGGAGAGTGCTTAATATCTTGGATAGAGCTATTATATAATAATAATAATAATAAATAAATATATATTAGATTTTATATATTTAATGCCATGGAAGTGTGTGTGTGTGTGTGTGTGTGTGTGTAGTTGGGTAGAAACTCTTCCTTTAAGCATGTTTGATTAAATAATAAAGACACATTTTGTCTATATAATTTTATTAGGATCCTTTCAAGTTTCCTGACAAGTGCTTTGGTTTTAGGCTAAAGTTGGTATATATATATATATATATATATATTAACATGCCACAGTTCAGTAGATTAGCCAAATGGACTCTCCACATAGATAGATAGATAGGTAGATAGATGAATCAAGATATTTTATAATATACATCGAAATAATAGACAGTAAATATATGTTGAAACAGTATATAGTATATATAGTAGATTAAAACAGTAAGCAGTTAATATATACTGAAATGGTAAACAGTAAATCAAGAAAAAGTCCGTTATTAGGTATTATACTCAGAACTTGTAGATAGTTGTTATTTACTAAGATTTGTTTAGTCTGGAACATAGGCCTGAGGCTTCTTATCTGCAGGTTCAATGCTTCCTGACTTCGGTGTTCTTGTAGTAACTGGTGCTTTCAACAAAACTTGACCATAAGTCAAAGCAGTGGCTACTAGGTTCTATGATATACTCCATCATCTAGGAATCTGTTGAGCTCATATTGTAACCGCGGTCCATGATGATATCATTACTTCTATTTAATAAGGAGTGAAAGATTCTAATTAGCATTTCATAGTTAACAGCTGTCCATGATGATATTGCTGCTTCTATTTAGTAAGGAGTGAAAGATTCTAATTAGCATTTCATAGTTAACAGCTGTCCATGATGATATTGCTGCTTCTATTTAGTAAGGAGTGAAAGATTCTAATTAGCATTTCATAGTTAACAGCTGTCCATGATGATATTGCTGCTTCTATTTAGTAAGGAGTGAAAGATTCTAATTAGCATTTCATAGTTAACGGCTGTCCATGATGATATTGCTGCTTCTATTTAGTAAGGAGGGAAAGATTCTAAATAGTATTTCATAGTTAATAGCTGTCCATGATGATATCACTGCTTCTATTTAGTAAGGAGTGAAAGATTCTAATTAGTATTTCAGAGTTATCACTATTATATTGATAGATTGGATGATTAAAAAATTACTTTCAGCTTAAAATGCAGTTCCTACAAAACTATTATTCAGTCGCAGATTGCATTTAAAATTGCTTTAAGTGTATTGCTCTAATGGATTTCTTGCTATGACGTACTGTTTTTGCTGGGAGGATATAATAGATATATAGAATCAATAGATAACATTTTTGTAGTCACATAGTGGATAGTTTAGATGTTAATTTTTTGTCCAGATTGTTTTTCCAAACCTGGCAATAATACTATTCAATAATTTTACAACTTGAAGTACAATGTATAAATCTAATTAATAATGATTCACTAAATGTGAATAATTATTTCATTAAGACAAATAATTCATCAAATTTTTCCTTTAGACAATGAAATTCTACATAATTCGTTAATTCTTGCAGTAACATAGCTTCCCACTGTTTATCATTCTGGATGATTAGTTACATTTTGCAGCAACATGGCTTCTTGCTGATTAGTGTTTATTATCAAGAGACATCTTTTTGATGAGTGCTCCTCCCCTCTTCATGAGAAATAAAATATTTTTCATTTAAAACCTTTTTATTAAAACTATTTTTATCAAAACCAATAAATGGGCATATCAAATTTGGTAATTTTCTTTAGCCATTCATAGAGAATAGACAAACGAAATAAATGATAAATGATGTTCAATCTCAACTATCATACCACCAACATCCACTGATGTTGTAGACCAAAATAATAAAATAGGAGGCATCACACCTGTATGAGTGCAGCATCCAGATTCTTATTTGTTGCTGGTAAAAATGCATAGATAATGGTGATAGCTAGGTGGGAAAAAAAAATTTATAGCAGAAAAGTTACTATATCCAATAATGCTATTTTGCTTCCAGAATCTGTTTCTATGAAAATAAATTGGAGGTATATTACTTTTGGAGCACCTCTTGTAGGTATATGAGGTCTGATGGAAAAAAAAGAAGCTTATCCAGGGTGAATTTTAAAATCTTTCAAATTTAAAATTATTACATTAAAAGATTGAGGAATATACAGCTGAGCAATTTATATTATAAAGTGATGATGTCTTGACTTCATCAAGGCAATATATATGCAAAGTTTGATCAAAAAGTAATGAGAGTAAAGGTTTAAATTTTTTAAATTTAAAATTCAAATGAAGACGTATGCACAACTAAGCAATTTATATATAATAGAAGTAGACATCTAGATGATGCCTAGATGTCTCAACTGTTATATATATATTTACCAACCCCTCAGCTTGAGGAGGATATGACACAAGGTCCATTTTTAAGCGGAGTTTAACAGGTTTGAATTCAGAGTTTTCCTTCTCCTAAACTAGTTGCCTCACCAAGGCTGAAGAACCTAGTCTGCCCTACTATTTACCCACAGCTGGAGGGAGAATAGATATATATAATCAATAGATAACATTTTTGTAGTCCCAAGGGTATTAGTGCTATGTGAAATGCAATCAGACTCATCCAGGATTTGAACTTGTGTCGCCGTGTCTCAACTGTTATATAGGCATTGAGAGGATGTCTAGATATATCAACTACTATTTAGGCATCTAGATAATGTCTAGATATCTCAACTGCTATAGAAGCATCTAGATGATGTCTAGATATCTCAACTGTTTTATAGGCATTGAGATTATGTCTAGATATCTCAACTACTATATAGGCATCTAGATGATGTCTAAATGTCTTAAGTACAATCTCAGCATCTAGATGAAGTCTAGAAGAGTTAGCACTAATCTGAAAAAAATCATGAAGCCAGTCTAAATACTTTTGGGGTGAAATGTTTTTGGTGAAACACAGGATTGTGCAAGTGCAGCAACCCCCATAGTCACCAGATTTAGCTCACAATGACTTTTCCTTGATTCTCAATTTGAAAATTAATCTCCAGTATGAGACATGAAAGTGTGAAAGACATTAAAAGAAATAAGATTGTACAGCTTCAGGCCATATCAATTCACAAATTTCAGAGGTGCTCTGACCAAAGAACCACTCACTGGAATACAGTGAATGCAAAAGGGGCTATTTTGAAGAAAATTAATGTTTCCTTCATTGTTTATTTCTTTCTTGGTAAATACAGTTTCAGTCTTGATACTTTTTGTACATACCAAGTCATATTATGCTTTAAATCCAAACATATTTATAACTCTGGAATCACAGGTAAAAAGTGTTGCAGGGGTGGTGTGCAGTGATGAATGGGAATTTCACATTGCAGGATTTTTTTCCTTCAGGGTCATTTAAAGACATTAACAAAAATGGTTGATATTTAGAGAGATAAATATCTGCAGCCGTGAATTCCCGGTACAAATATCATAAACAGCAACAAATGCAGTCAAGATGTACTTGCTGACTTGATAGCTTGCATTTTTATATTAGAAACACAGAGTGCATATCTTGCACATTATGTGACAAGAGCATTTTTTTTTTTAACTTACAATATTGCCCGTAGATAAGTACAAAAAAAAGTTAATTTTCTTCTAAAGCAAAGATACAAGGATTTTATAATTTCTTCTGGAACATCAGACAGTCCAAATGGATATTATTAGATATTATTTATTATCATAATGGTTAGCAAGTAACAACTTTCTATCACGCCATATCTCCCCTGGTCCAATCATTGTATTATATTCAAAGGAATATATTCAATAGATTGCTCAGTGGGACTTAAAATATAACGGCTGTATTGGCTATCGTGGAGTAAGACCCCCAACTTCAAATTACACTAAACTGCATCCAGTAGCGAGGCTCCAATTCAAGAGATCTGGGAAGAGTTAAGTAACCATTCATTGCCATTACTTCCAGGTCCACTTCGACCTATCAGAGTCTCATCTATGGGTAGCCCAATCTGCTGAGGCTGTAGAATACATCAATTGCGTCTCTGCAGAGGGGTAAGATCCCACCGATAAGTGTCCTGGATATAACATTAAACCATCTGATGGCGAGGCTCCAGCCTTGGAGATTTGGAGAATGTGGAGTATCCCTTCATCGTCATTGCTCCCAGGTCCACTCTGACTTGGAGTGGTAGCACCTGATAAGATGACCTATGGGTCACATAGAACAAACTATGAGTGCAAACAAATGACTAATGTGAAATTGTGACTGTTATATAGCAATACTTGAAATCATTTAACTGTGCGCAAAAAAAGCACAGGCTCATTGAAAAATGTTATCTACAAAATGTGTTTACAAATCATATACATATCTAATATAAGTGAGGAGGTGCCCATGGTGTAATGGTTATTGTCATAGGGAATGGACACGGCAACACGAGTTCAAATCCTGGACGAGACTGATTGCATTTCACATAGCACTAATACCCTTGGGAAAGGTATGAATCCAATTATTCTCCCTCCAGCTATGGGTAAATAGTAGGGGAAAACTAGGTTCTTCAGCCTTGGTGGGGCAACTAGTCTAGGAGAAGGAAAACTCTGAATTCAAACCTGTTAAACTCCGCTTAAAAAAATTGACCTTGTGTCATATCCTGCCCGAGCGGAGGGGTTGGATAAATATGCTAATATAAGTGTATAAAAAGGATGTGACATTAAATAACCTACAATAGTTGATATGCCATTAAACAAAACCAAATCAAATCAAATCATATATATTTAATATATATTTATAAAGAGGATTTGACATTAAATAACTTACAATGGTTGATATGCCATAAAACCAAACCAAATCAAATTCTAGGATTTGGCATTAAATAACCTACAATGGTTGATATGCCATAAAACCCAACCAAACAAAATCATATATATTCAATATAAATGTATAATGAGGATTTGGCATTAAGTAACCTACAATGGTTGATATGCCATAAAAGCCAACCAAACCAAATTATATATATTTAATATATATGTATAAAGAGGATTTGGCATTAAATAACCGACAATAGTTGATATGTCATAAAACCCAACCAAACCATCTATGGGTCATATAGATCTTGTTTAAAAGTTATATGTATTTGATAGAAACACATGAAAAAAACCTCTTAAAAAACAACTAAACAAAAAATGTCAATATGAATGTACAGCGAACATGATACCCTAACATTTAGGCATAAAATACCCCTAGACAGGTTGACATTCCAATAAAATCAACTAATGAAATTTTAAAGGTGGTACTGTTCCATTTTGTTTACAGGGTAAACTTTAAATGCTTTAAGCTTTTTACTATTGTGGTTGATTAGTGTGAACTTCTTATCACAATTCTGTGTGCAGATATAGTCAGGTTTAATACAATATTCTATTTGTCTTCCAGCTGCTTTATAAGATACTAAACAATAAAGCCTTACTAATCATCAATTCTATAAAATTTTCATAGGAAAATATCTTTGAAATCAAAGTCTCTATATTCATTCCACTAAGAAATCAGTAGGCCATTTTGATACCTGATAACTCAAGTCAAAAAAAAAAAAAAAATTAAATCTAAAATCAGGGGATGCTAGTAAACTGAATCTGAGGGTGAATATCTAGTTATAGAGCTTTAGGAAGTATGAAGTCATTCCAATATTGTCATTACTCCCAGGTCCACTCTGAATTGTTGCATACCTCTCACATCTGTATGGGCCTCATCTGCACAGAAATTAAAACAGAAATCTGAATTAGTTTTTCTAGTTTTATAAGAAGTGGTAGTGCATTGACACAACAAAAATGGACTATTGTCTTCATCTTTATTGTTGTTTCCACAACGTTTTGGCCAATATGTCCTCCAGATGATTGTTTTCTTAGAAGCTTCTCAGGAGACAATCATCTGGGGGTTGCAGGTTCAATCCTGACTGCAGGCGAGTAACAATACAGGAATACTTAACAATTGTACCCGATTATGGCTAACGGAATCAGAACAGGCGACCCCCGTGGATTCAATAAAGGACATAGTTTGAAGTTCCGTGAAGGTTTTCGAGTTTGACAAACACCTGAAGAAGGCCAGAGTACACATCAGCCAAAATGTTGTGGAAATAACAATAAAGATGAAGACAATAGTCTGAAAACACTTAATAATGAAAATCACCAAGCTTCGTCTCAGAAATTTAGACAACAACAAAAATGTTTCAGCTATGGCTCTTCTTTCTGGTTGAGGCTTAAAACTTTTTGAATGACCCTTGGATATAATTGGAAACCATAATTGTTAAACTGACTGGCATTAGATAACCTAACAAGGATTGACATGCCTTAAAACTAACCAACCAACCAACCAACCTTTTAGTAAATCGCAACCCATATCAAACTTTTCTGAAGCTATCTTTAATAAGACTCTGGTTCTTATATAAATAATGATGTCTAGACTGTTTTCAAAGATATTTTGATAAAGCTTAGTGCAATATGAAAAAATTATAAAGTCAGTCTCCATATTTTTTGAAAAAATATTTTTAGGGAAATACAGGATTGTGTAAGGGAAACACAGGTTTGTGTAAGTGCAACACCCTTCATCCTCCTCCTCATCAAGTTACACTGACAGTCCAGAGTTCCCAGACTCTCTCTTACCATCCATCCCCCTCATTCATTTACTCCTGGCAGGTCTTCTAGGCTGCATCCAGTGTCCACACAAAGCTAATGTAAGTAAGTCCTCGCCAGTCACCTAACACTGGTGTGATCATGTGTAGAAGTCCACAAGAGAAGGTTGCTCATGAGTTTTTCCTTGTTTCTCCAACAGTGCCAAGCATGTTTTCTTTATCTTGGATGGTTTCAAAGATGGGAGGCGGGTGGCCATACAGCTGCTGTTTAGTGGGGTGTTGCTTTCAGGATTTGTTCAAGACAGCACACAGCATTCTTGTGTAGTTCCCATCATCAGATCTAGCAATGGGAAATTAAATTTTTTTTAAAACTGCAACTTAATCTCAAGAGTAATAATTGAAGACACAGAAGACATTAAAAAATATGGTGGTGCAGATTTCAGAGGTGCTTTCACCAATGGAAAACTCAGAGGAATAAGTGTGTTAAATTCTAAGGATTGGTTGGGCTTTATGGCATATCAACTCTTGTAGGTTATTCAATACCAATCCTGCTTATATATATATATATATATATATTTATAAGTAAAGTTGGCGACCTTAGTGGAGGGTGACCTAAAGGCTCCCTTTTCAATAGCTACTACATCGAGGGGTAGGGAAGGGTGCTACTCCTTTCCCTGGATTGCTCTACTTTATCCCTGATCCATGCCTTATAATGTTGAGTGTTAAGCAAGGAGGCATCAAGTTTTGAGTCATTGACATGACTCGACCTTGGATTGAACCCTGGTCTCCCAGACTATTGGTGAACACTCTACTCATTAGACCAATGGCATATATATATATATATATATATATATATATATATATATATATTAGATATAATTGATTTGTAAAGCAATACATTGTAGATAAGATTTATAAATGAGCCAGAGCTCATTTAAAAATTTGAACATAGTTAAATGGTTTCAAGTACTACTATAAAACACAAACTTAACATCAGTCATTTGTTTTCACACTGTTAAATGGTTATACATATATGATTTGTAAGTAAATAGTTTGTAGGTAATTTTATTTTTAAATCAGAAATTATTTGTTTGCACATAGTTAAATGGTTTCAAGTGTTGCAAACATTAATAATTCTGTTTAGTATTAATAATTTGTTTGCACACAGTTAAATGGTTTCAAGTATTGTTAAAATTAATAATTCTGTTTAGTATTAATGATTTGTTTGCACACAGTTAAATGGTTTCAAGTATTACTAAAACTAAGTTTCATTTGCACACAGTTAGTTTCAAGTATTCCTATCTAACATGGACAATTCTATTTAGTATCAATCATTTAGTTGCACATGATTAAATAGCTTAGAATATTGCTATTTAACACCAATAGTTTCATTTGAACTCAGTTAAATGGTTTCATTCAATTTAACATCAGTTATTTGTTTGCACATAGTTAAATGGTTAAACAATTCTATTTGATCCATTGATGGGATTCTAACAGATACTACCACTCCGGATCAGAGTGGAGCTGGGAGTAATGACAATGAAGGAATACTCCACATACCCCAGAGTTCCATGACTGGAGCCATACCATCAAGTGATTTAGTGTCATATAACAGGACACTTGTTGGGGGCAGGATCTTACCTCTCTACCGAGATGCAGTCAATGTATTCGACAGCCCCAGCCAATTGGGCTAGAATACTAAGGGGATTATTTTGAAGAAAATTACTTTCTCATACATTGTTCATTTCTATCAGTCTCAATACTTCTTGAACACACCTCATAAATACATGTAAGTTTAACAAAATAAGACAAAACCGTACATAGTACATGCATAAATTTCTGCTAATATATTGAGTGGAATCGAAAGATTAAAGCAGTAAGATGAATTTTAATTATAACCAAATAAGCTAGCTTCTTTTGTTTCTGAAATAAATACATAAAAGCAAGCTAACAAAATGGTTGAATGAAAAAAAGCAGTAAGCAAAGGAAGTAATAAAGTGAAACAATTTCAGAGCCTCTCAGCTCCTGTCGGCCATATTGAATTTGATATCTTTTAATGCTCTTATTCAATTTGGCCGAAATCCAAAATCTATTTTTTTTTTCTTTTGTTCCCTTTAGCCTCTACCTTCCCTTGCAACTTTTGTCCTTTGAGCTGAGTCTTGCACCAAGCTCTAATCAATGCAGATTTATTGGAAAAGGAAAAATAAAAAAAAATAAAAACAGTTGATATGTCAAGCCGAAAAAAAAAAAGTCAAAAGGTAAAATAAAAACAAATAAAACATCAATAACAAAACCCAATCATCAAAGAAAAACTTTCTTCTGCTTAGGCCCCACCCTTTATAATGAACCCAGACAAAATCTCAAATGTTACTAAGTTTATCAGTACTTATATCAGATACTTTATGACAAATCTGGAGCCATGACACACACAAACACACACACACATATCTATCTATCTATCTATCTATTTATCTATCTATCTATCTATCTATCTATCTATTCCAGTCTGTTCATATCTATCTATCTGTCTATCTATCAATCTGTTCGTCTATCTATCTATTCAAATCTGTTCATATCTATCTATCTATCTATCTATCTATCTAATGTCTATTATATTACGAGGATCATTAAATAAGTTTCCAGACTTTTTTCGTATGGGCACTTTTATTGATAGTACACCCATGAAACTCTAGTCCCCTTAGAAGTAATCTCCTCCGGCTGCAATGCACTTGCTTGTACCGTTCCAACAACTTCTGCTGGGCCCGATGGGAGTCCTCTTGTGTGAGCGTGTCAATGACCTTCGTCACAGCCTATTTCATCTCCTCAATTGTCTCATAACGACAGTCTTTGAGCTTAAGGAATAAGTAAAAGTCACAGGGAGCAAGGTCTGGGCTATAATGAGGGTGAGGAACTGTCTTGATGCCCATCTTGGTCAAATAGTCTGTGACAAGGATGGAGTTGTGGACTGGTGTATTGTCCGGCTAGAATTGCCACTAACCCGATTTGAAGAGTGCTGGCCTCTTCTGGTGGTATCTTTTCCTGAACTCCCTTAAAACCTCAACATAGTAACTCTAACCCTAACCCTTTGGCCAATCAACTCTGGTGTATTGACTTGCTTACTCCTCCCACACCTCCCATCATCCCTTACAGACTCTGTGCCTTCCTTGAATCTCTTATGCCACTCAAAAACTGATGTTCAATTCATGCAAGATGCTCTAAAAGCAATCTGAAGCATTCCATGCGTTTCTGTGGCATTTTTCCAAGTTTAAAACAGAATTTTATTGCATATCGTTCTTCTAAAGTGTCCTCATGTCCAGATTGCATTTTTGAAATTCACCAGCTGTGACAATCAGATCTTAGTAGGGTGTATTCCAATTGCTGCTGTAGCTGTTCATTTGAACCTGAAATCATAAAAATTGGTCTGTCATCTCATAAGATGTATAGCAATAACATAGTGAATTTTCAAGAGTCTACAACAATTTTAAATGCCTGTACAAAAAACTCTGGAAACTTATTGAATGCACCACGTAAATAAAAATGCTTAATTCCTGCCTTTCTGAATGAGGGTTTATTTGTGCGCTCATAGTGTAATGGTTATTGTCATAGGAAATGAAATCAGAGACCTGAGTTCAAATCCTGGACTAAACTGTTTGTATTTCACATAGCACTAATACCCTTGGGAGAGGTATGAATCTAACTATTCTCCCCAAAGCTATCGGTAAATAGTAGGCCACACTGATCTCTTTAATCTTTGTTTGGGCAACCAGTCTAGGAGAAGGAAAAAGTCTGAATTCAAACCACTTGTAGTCCTTTTGAAAAATTTAAACATCCTACTCATGGTGGAGGGGGTTGAATAAACAAATACACACACACACATTTCAGTGCCTCATGGAGTGTAATAGTTACTGGGGTTGTTGGTGAGTTTGACTATTTTTTAGGGAATTACATATTTAAAATCTTTAATATATTCATTAGAATAGTTAGCTTTTACATTAATCAAATATTGTGAAGTACAAAACAATTGTGAAATAAAAGTGTAGAAATGTACACATAATCTCCTATAAGTAAATTATAATCAAATTTTAACTTGCTTAACATATATATATATATACATACATATATATATATATATATATATATAGTATACTTAGTCCAGTTAAACCGGAGTTAGGAGTAATTCCATCAGGACAAGAAATTATTCATGAATAAATATTTAAATTTTCCTGGTAAAGAGCTCAATGTACCAATAATACAGAGCAATAATTTCTTTAAGAAAAAACAACGAAACCAATCACAAAGGATTATAAATTTATTTCCATCCTGTTACGCATTTTTGAAATTTCGAAAAACACGAAAAAAAATTAACAGGACTTCTTCAGATCTTTTTGATAAAAAAACTAGAATAGACACATAAGGGGATAGAAGAGTGGGAGGGGATAGAAGAGGGGTGAAGAGTTACCTCTTCATTAAGCCCACTTCCGTTTTAAATTTAAATTTCGGTTAGCAATATAGCAAATTTATTTAAAAAAAAATTTTTTTTTTTTAAATTAATATTTTTTTAAAATTACATTTAGACTTAAATTACAGATATTTTTAATTAGATTTAAATTTTAAATAATAATCTCACGTAAAGATGCAGTAATAGATATATTAAAACAAAAACAAATATTTAATTTACTTAAAAATTTTAAAATTTCGAAAATATTTAGAAGGCATTAATCAGTTACACTTTTTATGCGTAGTACATATGTATTATATATTTTTTTCACAATTTTCTATCTAATGAAGAGATAACTCTTCACCCCTCTTCTATCCCCTCCCACTCTTATGTGTCTATTCTAGTTTTTTTATCAGAAAGATCTGAAGAAGTCCTGTTAATTTTTTTTCGTGTTTTTGGAAATTTCAAAAATGAGTAACAGGATGGAAATAAATTTATAATCCTTTATGATTGGTTTCGTTGTTTTTTCTTAAAGAAAATATATATATATATATATATATATATATACCCAGGACACACATTGGAGAAGTCTTACCTCTCTGCAGAGATGCAGTTGGTGCATTCTACAACCCCAGACAACTGGGCCACTGTGTGTATGTGAGTTTGTTTATGCATGTATATATACATATATATACACACAGGGTGAAATGATAAAATTGTGGTCCTAAAGAAAACAACACTACAGCTTTATTTTAAAACTTTTATTGAAAAAATTAGTTCCGGTAACTTGATTATGTAGTAGAGCTGTCATCTATTCAATGTAGCTGCCTTCAGCCTCATTCACCGCCTCGATACGGATCTGGAACTGGGAGCATGCCTTTTCCTCAAGCGCCGACAGGAGCTCGGCGAATACTCGGCAGATGGTGGCGATCAGGCTGGCTTTGGTGCTGTGGGAGGTCATGTTGGTGATGTTCTCAACGTATGACCAAACGAAGTAGTCCAGCGGGTTCAGGTTGGGGGAGGAGGGGGGCCTGACGGACTTGATTAGCCTGAGGTTCTTTGTCTTCTCAGTCAAGGTCTGGCTTGTCTGGCGCCTGTAGGACCTACACTTTAAGTCCTCTTTCACACATGCATTCACAGTTGTGCGTGAGATGCCTAAATCTCTGGCAATCTACCGAATAGGCCGCTGGGGAGTTTCATCACTGATTGCCTGGACCTTTTTGATGAACTCCTTGGTCCGGGTCTTCCTGGTGGTGTCCTTTTGCTCGACCACCTCCAAAGGGTTGTCCAATGCGTTGAGCTATGCCCTCAAGTGTTGAACCGTCCGGATTTGCATTTTGAGGGTGCTGGCAATGGTCCTGTTGTCATAACTTGGATCAGTAGAGAGCATGAGTTGTACAGCAGCACATCTCCAATCTCGCTCGTTGAACATTGTGTCACTTTCAGACATGATAGAAGGCTCCTATCACTTTTGGGATTTGTACACAACTAGCCAACTAGTAGATGGTCTGCAACAAAAAAAGAAAACTGGTTTACATTAAACGGAAATGGAATCATGTTGTCTTTTGTAGGGGGACAATTTTATTGTTCCACCCTGTATATATATATATATATATATATTAATATATATTTTCACATGCATAAACAAACCCACATGTATATATATATATATATATATATATACATGCATAAACAAACCCACATACACATAGTGGCCCAGTTATCTGGGGTTGTAGAATACACCAACTACATCTCTGCAGAGAGGTAAGACTTCTCCAACGAGTGTCCTGATATGACACAAAACAATCTGTTAGGCTCCAGTAATGCTGGAGCTTTGGGGAATGTGGAGTACCTCTTTATTGCCATTGCTCCCAGGTCCAATCTGGCCAAGAGTGGTAGCACATGATAGGGTCCTATCTATAGGTGTTGTATCATAGTAAGGAAGAGATACACAGTGAAATAGTTATTAACTGAAGTGGTACAGTCCAACAAATATTATAAGTCTCGTGCTGTGGGTGTTACATCCGAAGTTGATCTTATTACTGACAGAGATGTTTCAGTACTGCTTGTGTTTAAGAAATATGACATCTTTTATTCCTTCAAGATACCGAAAGTCATGTGGTACGAGCCACTATACAACATCACCCCCTCAAAAAAATCTTTTATGTCCGTAGGACATCCTATTTTTGTCTTTTGGGATTTATTTCCATAGTTTATGTTGGGATATGTTTTTGTTTGCTCGTATGATTTTGTTGTATTGGTGAGGGCGTAGGTACCTCAAACATGTCATAAATGACGGACATGGGTTCTTCAACTCGTTCCTTTGTGTTTGGGGTATATCTTTTTTTTATTTGGTTAATATGTCTATGAATGTTCCATCTTGGATGTTTATTATGTACATCATATTACCAATTCTTTTTTTAATAATGCCCTCTAACTAGGTTGCTTTACCTAAATGATAATTTAGGAAATAGATTTTTCACCTGGACTATAAGTCTTATTAGAGGTATTAATTTTTTCTTATTTCCTTTTTTTGACGGAATTAATTTATCAAATAATGATCAAATTTTCCTAGCAAACATCAGTTCTGCTGGGGACATGTTTGCGTTAATATTTGGATTAGGTGTTATTTGATAAATGGATAGGAATTTTTGTAATTCCTCATTTTCTGCTTGGATCCCTTTTGCTTTTTAATTGCTCTTTTAAATACATTGATAAATCTTTCCACCAATCCATTTGATCTTGGATGGTAAGGTGCCAATTTTAAGTGATTTATCGAGAGCAATTTACAGAAATTTTCAAATTCTTTTGATGTAAATGATGTGCCATTGTCAGATACAATGGTTTCAGGCAATCTGAATCTTGCAAACAGTTCCTATCACACCTTTATTGTGGTTTTAGTCATAGGGGTTTTGCTTTTGAAAACTGGCCATTTCGTAAAGCTGTCTACTATGACAAAAAAGTATGTTCCTTTTATCGGACTGGCATAGTCAATATGTAGACGAGACCACAGTTTGTCTGTCTTAGGCCATGGATTGAATTTTATGGGAGGTGCGGTGCTTTTGATACCGATGTGTAACTTTTGCACAATTTCACCCTGTTTTCAATGTCTTTATCCATATCCGGCCAGTATACGTAACTCCACATGGGAGCCTTCATTCTACTCATACCCGGGTGCCTCGTATGGAAATCTTTCAAAATTTTCTTTGTTAAAACTGCGGGTATGACCACCCATTCTCCATACATCAATATGCCGTTGCATATTGAAAATACATTATTTGTTTTAACTTTCTGGTTCATTAATTCTTTTTTGGTTTGATGAATGAAATTATCAAATTTTGTCTTAAATTTGATCTTCTCTAGCGTAACTGGAAGTTCTTTAACTGTAATAAATAAAACATATTTTATGTCCATTTCGGACCTTAATGAAGAAATGACGGTCTCCTCTAACAGTTCTGTATTTATTGGTATTAATCTGGATAATCCATCCGCATGTGCGGTCTCTTTTGACAGTAAGAATTCCATTTTGAATAAATAATCTAACAGTATTGAAACCCATCTTTGTAAGCAGTTCGCAGTGTGCGTTGGTATTCCTTTTTTAGAATCAAATATTGCTAACAATGGACGATGATCTGTTTGTAATATAAATTCTCTACCGTGTACGTACCTATGAAATTTCTTGATCGCAAATATGATAGCTAACCCTTCCTTTTCTATCTTCAAATAGTTAATTTCTACCGGAAGTAGCGTCCTTGATACATGTTGAATCGGTTTTAGTTTGCCATCTTCTTTGTGACGTATAACTGCCCCAAACCAAAATTACTTGCATCACTGGAAACATATATCTGCTTATTAGGGTTGTAATGTGTTAAAGCTAAGTTTGATGTTAGTGCAGTTTTTATTTCTCAAACGTTTTTTTTTACATTCATCCGTCCAATTCCATTTTACGTCTATTTTGAGTAAATGATTCAACGGAGCTCTTAATATATGCATATTTGGTATATAGCTATTGTAGTAGTTAGCCAGCCCCAAAAATGATTGTAATGCTGCAACATTAGTCAGCGCAGGCCTGTATTTTATTGCGTCTACTCGGTTAGGATCAGGAGTCCTGCCTTTCTTGTCGATTACTTGTCCCAGATATTTGATTTTTGATAGAAAAAATTCACATTTTTCCATACTTAATTTAAAACCGAATTCTTTTATTTTTTTAAACCCTTCAATTACAAGTTCTGCATGATCTCGATTTTTGCTTTTTATTAGAATATCATCTAAATAAGCTGTTGCAAAGTCCAGATCTGCTAACATTGTATCCATTATTTTTTGAAAAATAGTTGGAGCTACCTTTATACCATATTGTAGTCTATTAATTTTGTACAGGCCTCTATGTGTGTTAATAGTTAATAATTCTGCACACTTTTCTTCCACTGGTATTTGTAAATAAGCTTCTGATAAATCTAGCTTAAAAAATATGTGTCCACCATTTAAATTTGCAAAAATTTCTTCCGCTGTTGGGAGGGGTAATTTATTTCTTTTAGACAATCAATAAGTCTGGTTGAATAATCAGCACAGATTCTAATTTTATCATTTTTTTCTTTATATATACAGTTGGAGTTGCCCATGGGCTGTTGTCAGTTTTTTCTATTACTCCCAGTTTTTCTAGTCTTCCTAATTCTTTATCAATAATTTCAACCGATGCATAGGGTACTGGTCTTTTCAGTTGAAAAACAGGCATTACATTTCTTTTACTTTGAATTTTGCCTTGACTTTAGAATAGAATCCAATTCCTTCTGAAAATATTCCTGGAAATTTTATTTTTAATTCTTTTTCAATGCATCTGAACTTGTTGTAGTACCATCTATTTTATTGCAGAAAGTATTTATTGGGACATTAAATAGATCGAATTCTTCCATCCAATCCATCCCAAATAAATTTTGGGCATTTCGCATGACAAGTGCTTTTAATTTTCTTTTTTTTTTCCATTAAAGAAAACATTTACGAAGGTTTCTCCCATAAATTTTAATTTTTCTCCAGTAACACCTTTTGCTATTTTTTTTTTAGTTACTCAGGTTTGGACATTTTATTTTTTTTCACAAGTTTCAGCTTTAATTATAGTTAAATCAGACCCTGCGTCTTTCTGAAATTTTATTTTTTTACTGTTAAGAAAAATATTTTTGTATTTTCTTTGTACTTTTTCAGTTGTTGCTTGTTCAGTAGTGTACTGTACCTGTTTTTTATTTTTTGAATAATTTCTCCCTCCAAGTCTGCAGGGTGAGAATTTGTGTCCTTTGCACCCACAAGTATGGTATTTTTTGTGTTTAAATGAACAGTCTTTAAATAAATGCAATTCTCCACACCCGTAACATGGATTAATTCTGAAAAACAGTTTATTTTTCTTACCTTGTGGTTTGTTCTTTATTGTATGAATATTTGAAATATCCCGTTCTTGAATTTTTGCTGTCTCAGCTCTCAAATTTAAAATACGCTGGCATTCTTCAGCTAGGTTTTGTAAAATTAATTTTTTAGTCTTGTTTTAATTTGGTTAAAAGCCTTGTACCAACTTCTTTATCAGATGGTGTGGTTAATCTCTGAATGAAAATCAAACATTTAAACATGTCTGGGGTGTAATTTCATTTAGCTCGAACCTTTCACAGTACCTGTTAACTGTACTAGCGAAAGTTGTGTAGTCTTCACAATTCTTTTTCGTAAGGTTGAGACATTGCCAACAAGTATTAAACAGTGAAGTTTGCTCCCTAAATATTTTTGTTAGTATTTGAATAGTTTCTTGGAACTTACTTTTTTCTCGTTGGGCCATTTGTTACAATCTTTTTCAAAAATTGATTTATACCTTCTGAAATATGCCTCAAATGTCACTTCTTCTTCTGATTTGTAAATAAATTCACCAACTGAATCTATTACCGACTTTTGCGAGAATATATTTATATTTCCCAGGTCGTTTTCTTTTGTAAGACATTCGAGTAGTTTCCTGAATCTTTCTTCTTCTCGTTCAATGCTCTCATGGAGTTTTTTAAAATTCTCTTGTTGTTGTTTTCCTTATTGTTTTAGGAATTCCAACTTCAATTTTTAAAGTCCTCCATTGTATATCCTTGAATGTCACTTTGTGTGTAGTTAGTTTGCTGTAAATTCGAATCTTTAAATCCTTCATCGGCAAATGTTGTATCATAATAAGGAAGAGATACACAGTGAAATAGAGTTAACTATTTATTAACTGAAGTGGGACAGTCCAACAAATATTATAAGTCTCATGCTTTTGGGGGCTACGTCTGAAGTTGATCTTATAACTGACAGAGATCTTTCAGTACTGCCCGTGTTTAAGGAACATGACATCTTTTATTCCTCTAAGATACCAGAAGTAACGTGGTATGAGCTACTATACAACAATGGGTTAAATAGAACAAAATTGGGTACTTATGCTAAACTGAGGAGTACCTCTTTACTGCCATCACTCTTAGGTCCATTCTGGCTCAGCGGGGTAGCACCTGATAGGGTCTTGTCTATGGGTTAAATAGAACTAAACTGTGCACTTATGCTAAACTGAGGAGTACCTCTTTACTGCCATCACTCTCAGGTCCATTCTGGCTCAGCGGGGTAGCACCTGATAGGGTCTTGTCTATGGGTTAAATAGAACTAAACTGTGCACTTATGCTAAACTGAATTGCTTGAAATAGAACTGTTTATATGTATAAAAATGGATTGATAAAGGTTGATATGCTATAAAACCAAACCAAACATACACATAGATTTACATGATATATATATATATATGTATCTCTAATGGTAATGATAGAAAACATATTCGGTTAACCACCGTAAATTTTTCTTATAGATTAAATGCAACCAATCAGACCAAAATACAATTCGGCAACACTTTACAAGAAACATGTCTACATTAACATCTGTTAGCTTCGTTTAGTAAATATAAACATTCTTTATAAAACAAATTTTACAAAAGACTACAAATTCTCAAAGCTATTCCTTATTAAAACAAAACAACTGATAATCAATAAAATATCTAATGATTTAGGAGCAGGCCTTTAAACATGCCTTTAACACATGGGATAGAAATGATGTCACCATCACAACGTATAATTGAATGTTAAAAATTTTTATAGATTGCACAATTAATAATATGAAAATACTGGACTTTAACTCTTCATTATTTCTTCCTTGATAATGACTTAAGTCAATCAAAAGAACTTGAAAAATTTTGAACAGATCTTATAGTAATAACTTCTTGAAGTAATATACAGTTTACTGATAAAGGAAGTTATGGAGAGCCATGATCATTAGAGTCTTGGAAGAGATATGGCATTTTCCATTCCTTTATCAAACTATAGACATATTAAGAATATTTATAACAATGAGATGTTTACTGATAAAGGAAGCTATGGAGGACCACGATCATTAGAGTCCTGGAAGAGATATGGCACTTTCTATTCTATAAACAAACCATGGAGATGATATATAACAATATTACAAATCTCCAAAAGAGATTGCTCTCATCAAACATCAACTTATATAGAAATGCACTTTTAAGCAAGTTTTTCCATGATTGTCATCCCACAGAGGTCAATACGACTGATAATCTTCTTGGCAGCTTTTCTACATTTTGTTGTCTAAGTTACTTCTTATCGTAGCTGAAGGTCAGTAAATGGAGGAAACCTAAGCCTTCTTTAATAATATGAGTTATAGCTTTTCTTTGACAGGCACATCAAGTTATAAACTTCATCCAATAATTATCTGCCTTTCTCTTCTTATTACTCGTGTTGATGTTACAGTAGGATTAGCTGATTGTCATTCACTCACTGGTTGTTGCTTGGAATTACATTTCCTTCAAGATTCTTATGAAGGCAAAATAGTTGCAGTCAACAAGTTTGTTTTCTCCTGGTCAATTCATCTTTATTCTTATGAATCACTACATTTTGATCTCTATTGGATGGTTCAGGTGCCTTTGGTGGTGTAATGGTTAGCAAGCTCGACTAGCAAACCTACACGAATGAGTTCGAGTCTCATTGGGTGCCCCTTTCATATGGCCTTGTGCCACATCTAAGCAAAAAGCTTAGTAAATTACCTCTATTGGATGGTTCACTATTTACAGGGTGACTGAAATATAACTCTCTATGTAAATTAGAAGTATTTTAAAAAAGGGGGTTATTTTTCAATCACCATGTGTAACATACCCATTTATTATTAAAAGGGGTTATTTTTCAATCACCATGTGTAACATACCCATTTAATTGAGTTAAAGGTTTTTCGACATGAGGAGAGAGAGACATACAATCTTTCTGTGCTGACTGCTTTTACATCATCAGCTCTCAACCCGACCAACGCGCAGCACACGTAGCGCACAAAGTCATCTGGCCTCACCCAGCTCTGAAAGTCAACCTTCTTCTTCCAAGGCGGGAACTCAACTCACTGCTTTTTCTCAAATCCCCAAATCCTCAGCCCACACTTCCGGTGTGTAACGTCACTCACATCCCCTGGTCTCAATTCCTATCAGGGATCTTTATTTTGACATCTCTGAATGACACATCCTCTCCGCGTGCACGTGAATACCTGCGTTAATGTTGCACCTAACTAACCCATGCGCTAAGTGAAAGGTTCTCAGCCTAACTAAACCGAAAGGCAAGATATATAAAACAAAATCCCTCGGCAATTATATTACACATTTAGATGGGAATGAAAGGTATTTAAAAAGTATCAAGACTGTAATTTTTAAAAAATTGTTTTTTTTATCATACATTCAATTGTTAACTTTTAAAAGGAGGAGTTCTGGGATTTTCTGCACACACACACATTGTATATATATATATATATATATATATTCTATTGATATACTTAAACAGAATTATCCAAATTGAGTGCTCAATGTAAAGTTTATAATATATGTAAGTAAGTAAGTAAAGTAAGTAAGGTATGTATCAAGGGTAAAGCGGAGCAATCCAGGGAAAGCAGTAGCGCCCTCCCCTACACCCTGTTGTAGTACCTACTGAAAAGGGAGCCTTCAAGTCATCCTCGACTACGGTCGCCAACTTTACTTTTTTACTTGACTTAAAAGTAGCCTTTATCCACACTTGTAACATCTCAATTGCAAACATGGAAAGGCTAATAAAAAACTTCACCCTAAATTCTTGTTAATCATCTTTAATAAAATATGCCAACAAATATATATATATATATATATATATATATATATATGGTAAGAAATAGTACTTGAAAACCTGAAGTTGTTAAGATTTGTAGGTTTTTAATTTTTATTTTCTACCATTTTGTTAGCTAGAATATCAAATGCATTCACCCCCATTTATATATATATATATATATATATAAATGGAGGTGAATGCATCTGACATGATATTCAACATATATATATATTAATATATATATATATATATATAGCTTTGGCTACCAATAAGTCAGACCAGTTGGCTGGAGCTGTAGAATAAATACACTGACTGCATTTCTGCAGACAGGTAAGAACCCCCACTTCAACAAGAGCTCTGGATATGACACTAAGCCATCAGATGGTGAGGCTTAAATCCTTAAGCTTTGAGATAAGTGGAGTAGCCCTTCATTGACATCACTCCCAGGTTCACTCTGGCCTAGAGTAGTAATACCTGTTAGGGACCCCATCTATGGGTCAAATAGAACTGTTTACAAGACTTCAAACTATTTAGGCTCAATAGAATCACTAATATTTCATAGACATACTTGAAAATATTTAATTATGTGCAAACAAATGAACTCTGGCTTGTTTAAAAATAATATCACCTACAAACTATTTGTTTACAAATCATATATATATATATATATATATATATATATATATATAGGATTAGGCATGAGATAACCTAAAAGTTTGATATGCCATAAGACACAGCCAACTAATGTATACATCTATTAATCATTTTTATAAAAAGTGAATTTTACCTAAGATCAAAGATAGCAAAATTTTATTATTTCTAAATAAATTTACTGCTTGTGGTCAAGGGTGACCCAAAGGCTCCTTTTTCAATAGCTACCACACCAAAGGGAAGGAAAGGGCACTACTTCTTTCCCAGGATTGCTCCACTTACCTTTGATCTGTACCTTATAATGCTCAGTGTTAAGCAAGGATGCATCAAGTATCATTTTTTGAGTCTTTGGTATGACTTGACCTGGGATTGAACCCAGGTCTCCCAGACCATAGGTGAGCACTCTACCCATTGTTCCAATTATTTCTAGTGGAACATTATGTGATCAAAATGGACATTATTATTATTTTACTCCTTGCAAATTTTCACACTAGTTTTAACAGGTGGTTTTTTGTTGCATTCTCATATACAGGTTCATGCAGGATACATACTGATGCAATGAATAACAGACGCATGCAGGAAGACTTCTTTAAACAAAATATGTACCTCTCACTTTATTGTAAGGGTTCAAAAAGGTTATTCAAGGTTTGTGTGTGAGAGGGAGCTGGAGATCGAACAGAACAGCAATATTTTGACCCTCACTCTTATGGCAGTCACGTTGTGTCTTTCTTGTTCTCCTGATGCTGGGGTCCACTCTGCTGGGTGCTGGCTTTCTTTACTGCATCTTATCAGCATTTTCTCTGGACCTAAACTCATCAGGGCCCCAAGCCCCTTCGGCCTGGTGTGGCTTTACCTACCACATCTCGTCCCTCTCCAACTGTCTGCAACTCAACTGGCACTTGACTTCTGTCTTGACTGAGCTATATATTAGTTCAACGCCCACTTGATCTTTGAAATCGAATGTTTAATCGTCATCAAGCGGAAATAACTGTCATGCAATTCACAGGTCACTCTCTTCTGGTGCATCAGTCTATGAGTGTACCATGGGAATTTTTTAGCTCGTCCCATTTCATCAGCCAATTTCTGCCCACGCGATTTCCTCTCATAACTGCCATTAGAATGTGTCACCTCCTTCCGGTGCATCACCTTGGAATGGCATTTTAGGCTGGGTCAAAAGGTCAAAATATAACATTTTGACTGGAGGCTGAATGACAGCAAGTCAACTCAGGTCTTCAACCCAGCTATGTGTTAAATAGCACCAGTACTTTTCTTCTGCAAGGATGGCTTTCACATTAAATAACCCACAAAGGTTGATATACCTTTTAACAAAGAAACCAAACCAACCAGGTCTCCGGAACTCTTCTAAGTATTCTAAATGATGATTGGATAGTCTTGGTTCTTTCTTGGATCTCCAGTTCTGCTAGTTTCCATTCTAAGTTTTTGTTGACCATCCTAAGGGCACTGACTATAATTGGCATCAATGTCAGATTCATGTTCCACAGCTTTTCCACTCTCAGGCAAGATTCAAGTATTTATCTATCTTTTTTTCTTTTTCACTTTATAGTCTGTTGGATTGGCAAAATTTACAAGATGACAAAGTTCTTTTCTTGTTAATTAACAGTAAGTCAGATCTTCTTGCTTGGGTTTGGTGATCTGTTTATATCTTAAAATTCCAGAGAAGAAGAAGAAGAAGAAGAGTTATTCTGCAGCATTGAAACTTGGTAGCCAAAAATATATGTAGCAATCTGAATATAAATGCACCCATTATATATATTTATTCAATTTTATTTGTGTCAAGAGAGCTGTTGTAATTTGTTGTGACAGTAGTCCATAATATATTGGTACTTCAGTTTAGAAAGACGTAAAGGATTTTAATTAGTATCTTGTAATTATTTCCTTTATATTGAGAATCTTAAATTTTTAGGAAATGATGTTCAGTGTGGATTCAGAACCCATTGAATAAACATTTATTTGCTAATTGAACTGGAAATAGTTTTATTCTCAAAGAGGATTTTAACTACATTGGTCTTATAAAAAAATTTCACTATGATGTGCTGTTTTTGTTGGGTTATGATTACATATACATACAAATGTAATGAGTATTTTAGTAATATGTAGACTTAAAAAGAAACGACTTGTCCTATGACCTAGTCATAGGGGCACTACTACTCATTGAGCATTGTCTTGGGCAGAATAGTCTGGCAGGGCCCATTACTCTCCAGGTTTACAACTTGTTTTGAATTCAGAGTTTTCCTTCTCCTAGACTAGCTGCCATACCAAGGTTAAAGAGACCAGTCTGCCCTACTATTTACCAATAGCTGGAGAGAGAATAGTTGGATTCATACCTTTCTCTAGAGTAAGAGTGCAATGTGAAATGCAAACAGCCTTGTTAAGGGTTTGAACTCAGGTTGCCGTGTCCACTCCTACACCAATAACTGTTATGCCAAAAGTAGCATATTGATTATAAAAACAAAAAAAGAACTATAATTAAATTTCTGCATATTCAAATCTCAAAAATTAGATAATAACTTTGTTCTAATAAATAATGATAGTTGTGATGTAATCTGGAATTGAAACTTGAATCTTGGGATTTAAATTTCAATGCTCAATCCTTGAACTATACTCTCAAGTGTAATGTTAAAAGTAAGTTTGAGATGACTTGATGATTTGCACATTGCAGAAGAGAAGACTTGACAATGTGCACATGGCAGAATTGATGACTTGATGATTTGCACATTGCAGAAGAGATGACTTGACAATGTGCACATGGCAGAATTGATGACTTGATGATTTGCACATTGCAGAAGAGATGACTTGACAATGTGCACATGGCAGAACAGATGACTTAACGATGTGCACATAGCAGATCTGATGACTTAATGATGTGCACATGGCAGAACTGATGACTTAATGATGTGCACATGGCAGAAATGATGGCTTGAGGATATGCACATGACAGAAATGATGACTTGAGGATGTGCACATGGCAGAAATGATGACTTGAGGATATGCACATGACAGAAATGATGACTTGAGGATGTGCACATGACAGAAATGATGACTTGAGGATGTGCACATGGCAGAAATGATGACTTGAGGATATGCATATGGCAGAAGAGATGACTTGACAATGTGCACATAGCAGAAGAGATAACTTCACAATGTGTACATAATAGAACAGATGACTTGATGATGTGGACATAGTGGAAGAGATGACACGATGATGTGCACATGGCAGAAATGATGACTTGATGATATGCATATGGCAGAAGAGATGACTTGACAATGTGCACATAGCAGAAGAGATGACTTCACAATGTGTACATAATAGAACAGATGACTTGATGATGTGGACATAGTGGAAGAGATGACACGATGATGTGCACATGGCAGAAATGATGACTTGATGATATGCATATGGCAGAAGAGATGACTTGACAATGTGCACATAGCAGAAGAGATGACTTCACAATGTGTACATAATAGAACAGATGACTTGATGATGTGGACATAGTGGAAGAGATGACACGATGATGTGCACATGGCAGAATTGATGACTTGATGATGTGCACATAGTGGAAGAAATGACTTGATGATGTGCACATAGCAGAACAGATGATTTGCACATTGCAGAAGAGGCAACTAAAACATTTGAAAATCAAATCATTTCTCAGAGAAAACATGTTAAATATGAAAATGTAGATTAAAAATAAATATTCCCAGTAAAAAAAACAAACATTTCAATTTGCATTCATTTAATACAAGAAGATCATGAGACTTTAAATAAGTTGCAGTGAGGATATGGATAATTACCAATCGTATGCATTTACCCAACCCCTCTTCTGTGGGCAGGATGTGACACAAAGTCAAATTTTTTAAGCAGAGTACAGCTGGTTTGAATTCAGAATTTTCCTTCTCTTTGATCAATACTAAGACTAAAGAGCCCAGTCTGTCCAACAAGGAAAAAGAGATGGATTCATGCCTTTCTCAAGGATCTTAATGAAAAAGTGAAATTCAAATGGCCATGGTGAGAATTGAACTTGGGTCACTGTGTTCACTTTCTATGATGATAACAAGCCTCCACTATTTACTTATTGTAAGGCTCCACTTGACTAACTCTACTTAGAAGCTTTATACTACAAGAAACTCACTACTTTCAATACAATGGAATTAATCTAACTGTTACATAGCCATACATGAATATGTGAAATGTACATAGAATGTTCATAACTCATATATAGTTAACATAGGAATCCCGAAACACAAAAAACACTTACAACTTCTTAGTTCAGGTATGAAACTTTTTATAACCTTTGAGTTAAAAGGTTTTTCGACATAAGGAGAGAGATACACATTCTTTCTATCCTGACTTTTCCATCTGCCCCCCACCATCACATACGGTACCCGTAGCGCACAAATTTGTCTGGCCTTGCCCAGGTCTCAATCTCAACTAACTGACTTTTTCTCAAATCTCAGCACGTGCTTCCGGTGCATGACGTCACTCACATCCCTGGTCACATCCTCTATCTGGGATTTTTAGTGTGACATCTCTGAATGACACGTCCGCTCCGCGTGTGTGTGAACACCTGCGCTCATGTTTGCACCTAACCCATGCACTGAGCCAAAAGGTTCTCAGCCTAACTAAACCCAAAGGCAAGATATATAAAACGAAATCCCTTGGTCATTATATTACATAACTTAATAATCATATACTATGCTATACACCAATTATATTTATAGCAATAACAGCATTAGCAGTGGTAATAGCAATTATAAATTAATATAATAACAATATAAAAAATTATCTTGAATTCAGATAGTGTTTAATATTTATTTAATCATTCTATCATTATGTAATGTTAAAAAGTTGGTCTTGCATATGATTATTACTGAGTAATAAATTCAAAACTCAATATATTTTGGCCTTATGCCAAACAAAAATATATTAACAAATAACAAGATATCAAGTTATAATTGTACAAAATTAGCTATTTATATCGATATTGTTACTTATGAGTCGAGATTGTATTGACTTATTATTTACTCGAGCGTTGCTTAATCTGTTCTACGTAGGTTTTTTCCAGTATCTGCTGCTAAGAAATAGTCACCCATTTGAGTTCTGAGTGAGATCATAGATACTTAACTTTGATGATCTAGTGGGAAGGGTTAGGGTGAGCAACAAAATTAGACAACGAGTTCAATAATTTTACTAAACTTTGCTTAGATAGACATACATGCCTCAGATTGCTTACAAGTGCTTACTAAGAAGTCATCCATTTGAGGATTGTACAATGCTCATTGTTGCTTAACTTCAATGAGCAGGTAGAAATTAGCGCTTTTATTGTGACTTGCCAGTAAAGTGAAAAACTAAGCATAGTTTAGATTTGATGCAATGCCATTAGATTGGGGCATCCAGTGAGGGTCAAACTCCCTATTCAATCACAATGGATCTGTGAAATTAGCTTGGTCACCATTACACAATGATGGTATGCCTAAGAAATGTTATTGACTTGATTAGAAGTTATTTGAAATAAGTATATACACTAGGCAACCGACTCATTGGTCTAGTGGGTAGAGTGTTCGTCAATGGTCCAGGAGACCTGGGTTCAATCCCAGGTCGAGTCATAACAAAGACTTTAAAAATGGTACTTGATACCTCATTACTTAAAACTCAGCAATATAAGGTATGTATCAAGAGTAAAATGGAGCAATCCAGGGAATGGAGTAGTACCCTCCCCTACACCTCGGTGTAGTAACCATTGAAAAAGGAACCTTCTGGTCGCCTTTGACTATGGTCGACAACTTTACTTATATACACAAGCTAAAAACCCATCCTACATCATATAAACTGGTTATAAATTCATCCCTCATTGAAAGATTAAAGTTTATGGCCCCCTTGTTGTCTCAATATGAAAGAATTCACTTAACTAAGTATGTATTTACTTAACCACTCCACCATGAGCAGGATGTGACACACTGCCAATTTTTAAGTAGAGTAAAACTGATTTGAATTCATAGTTTTTCTTCTCCTAAACTGGTTGCCAAATCAAAGAAGATGATTTCAGTCTGCTCTACTATTTCACTGTAGCTGTGGGAAGAGCAGGTGAATTTATCATATTTACCAACCCCTCCGCTCAGGCAGGATATGACACAAGGTCAATTTTTAAGCGGGGTTTAACAGGTTCGAATTCAGAGTTTTCCTTCTCCTAGACTAGTTGCCTCACGAAGGCTGAAAAACCAGTCTGCCCTACTATTTACCCATAGCTGGAGGGAGAGAATAATTGGATTCATACCTTTTCCAAGGGTATTAGTGCTAAGTGAAATGCAACCAGGCTCGTCCAGGATTTGAATTTGTGTCGCCATGTCCATTTCCTACGATGATAACCATTATACCACGGGCACCTCCAGAGCAGGTGAATTTATGCCAAGGGTATTAACACAAAGGGAAATGCTGACAGCGTTATCCAGGATTTGAACTTGAGCCGCCAATTCCATTCACTTAACTAGGTTATCATACTCTAGGATAGCACTCTTGTTCTCTTTGCATGAGAGTTGAACCTTGTTGTTCCATCTTCTTTGCCATTCCACACTGTTTCTCTCTTCTTCACTGGGATATTAATAACAAAGACATTATATTCATCTTAGATGTTTTCTCAATTACATAACTGGTTATACAAACTAGGAGTTGCCTTTAGATCAATGATGGAAATTAGGACTGCACCATTCCCATTCAGTAGTTCTAGGATAACTAATTCAAAGTTAAAATCTAATTTGTGACTTCTAAAATTTGTAGTAACATGACTTTGACTCCCCCAATGAAAGTCAAGTTTACAACTGACCTTAGGTGTTACTGCTTGTCAATCACACTGAGTTGACTTCAACTTAGATACAGTAATCAAACTTTGTGTACAATGGTTGAATTCTCTTTAAAATACTCTATACTATGTACCAAATAAAATATTTAACCAATCTGTTATTTAACAATACTCTCAGACTGTATTAATGTAAGAAGTAGCATTAGTAATCATCAACACCAAATTTTGTTCATAGCATGGAGTTTCTTGACAGTCACGGCAATCTTTTGGTAGCTGTTTTTTTTGTTTCATCAATAGATGCCACTCTTATAAATGGGTAACAGAAGTTTCCTGACTGACTGGCCATTGACATATGACCTTCCTCAGCCCAAAATCTGGTGAAGCACACCACTGACCTGCTTTTAGATTTATATGTCTTACTTCACACCTACCATGCTGCTTCCCATGGTTTACATAAATAGAGGTAGGATTTTAAGACATATAAACTGACAAACAAAACATCAAACAATATTTGGGCTCCTGGTGACTGGAAAAATGACCATAAGTTTGGTTTCTAGTTAGGAAAGGTTTACTTAGATATTTATTTGATTAACAAAAAGGTGAATATTCAGTTTAACTAACTTTGTGAATACAAAGTAAGATTTTCACAATAAGAAAGTGACTAATTTCAATATGAAAGAATTCATTTAAGTAATCAAAGTTTCAGATGCACATTATCATCAAGTTATGCCAACAGTACATATTCCTTTAACCCAGTCTCACCATCTGTTCATTGCACTAGGTAGGTTCTTTATACGGCATCCAGAGTCCCCACAAAACTGATGATTTGCTGATAGGCCAACAGTGGTGTGTCCCTGTTAAGGAATCCATAGAAAATTGACCCTTATGAGTTTATCCTTACTTTATTAGCAGTGCCAAGTATGGTTTGTGAGATGGGAGGTAAGTGGTCAAACAACTGCTGTATTGTAGGGTGCTGCTTCGAGGATGTTTTCAAAACAGCACAGATGTAGTTCCCATCTAGCTTTTTCTCCAAGTGTTTTGTTAGAATCCAAGTAGTGCAACCATACAGTAGTACTAACATGGCTACAACTTGGAAGAATTCCCATTTCATTTCATCAGAAAGATCAAGCACTGGATTGTTTACTACAAACACTTCTAATAAGGCTACAGTTATAAAGAGTGGTGAGAACAGTGTTTAGTTGAATTTGCTATTAAAAGATTTAATAACAAACTCAACTACACACTCACTATATTTGTAGTCATAGTAGCAAACAAAAATTAATATTCAGAACTCTGGTCAATTCCAGGAAACTTGTACAGATGCTGCAGTTAATTCTATTGTTGAATTTCAGTATGACTTTTCTGCAGATTACATATCATGGTCCAGTAAATATGAATATGTCTTTCAGACTTGTTTTACTAAGTTCAAGGATACCTTAAAGTCCTAACTGCTCATGCAGAAATGGCAAACAAGAGTGAAAGACTTGTATTCTATATATTCCCCAAGGATTCTCTTGACATTAAAGAAAGCTATTAAGACATAAGCAGTCGTTTTCGTTTAACAAATGTTATTAGTATCTAAAATTGGTTGCTTGGTTGGTTGATTTATATCAGATCAACTTCGTTAGAGTATTTTATGCTAAAGTCAGTCCAATACTCATAACCTCCAGTATATGGTACAAAAATGTAGCTTCACAACAAAACAGGTAACATTTCGTAATTAGGCACAGTATCACTGTTTTATCTGTACTGCTCCCGGCAAAAATTATGATAATGCATCTTGTCACAAAGGGGATTAAAGGTTTTCTTTGGGAAAAGCATACAAAAGCAATGATATGAATTTAAATCCAATTGAAAATTTAAGATAGAAACTTAAAAAAAAATGAGTCATGAAAAGGCTCCATCCAATAATGAAGATCTATTAACTGCCATTCGGTTAAAGTTGGAACTACTTTGATAAAGTATATTGCTTTGAATTTGTAAAAATCCTGGTGGAAAAATTTAAAACTGAAATAAAAGTGTTGTAACCTAACAAGAAGGTTACTGAATGAGAAATAACCAAAACAGAGGTTGGAAATGAAATGGAAATCTTTATAAGTGTTGTGATGCTGACAAAAGGAATACAAAAAGGGTTGATATATATATATATATATATATATATATATATATATTCAAGTAACAGAAACAAGATACAAGTGAACCTGGTGAAACAGTAGTTAGTTGATAAGAAGCTGAGAATCCAGTGGGGTAGTGACTATCCGTCCACTGCGCAAATGGTATCTCATATGATTGTGTCACGTGGGTCTGGTGAATTCTATCTGACGCTCTCGTTGACGTGTATTTATGGAAGAGGGTGAGTCCATTATGTAGGGAGTACAACAATAACATTAACAAAATACAATAATTGCCAGTGGTAACCACTGCCAGTGGTGACTACTTAGTATATTTTTGCTATTTGTTGTGCACTCCATCAAACATGCAAGTATGGTACAAGGCCTTTTGAAGGTGGGTCTGGGTGCTGGAATATAGCCCAGATATGCTCAGCAGCTCTAAAAATACCTGGAGTCCTGTTGGCATTCCCCTAAAAAGGAGCACCTCAGGCACCAGGTGATAAAAGAGGAGGGTTAGAGCCTGGAGAGACGGCTCCCTGAGGCTCGAGAGAGGTCTACCATGTGATGTGAATGCTGGGCTTCCCCGGTACCCATGTCAGGCAGCCTCAACTGAATAAAACACCGCCGCCAAATGTAGTTAGTATATTTTCACCCCTTCACAATAGTGTCCAACATATTTATGAGGAATGGGATATACCCATTAATGTTCATAGGTAGGGTATATAACAAAAAGCTTGAGGTATTAATTCTAACTTTTGACAATAAATTCCATAATTTCTTCTGCAAAATTGAGTTATTCTATAATATTTTCCTATGCATGGCGTTAAAAAAATGATACCATTAATTTAGATAATTTAATCTAGTTTTTTAATTAATATTTCATGTAACCAGAATGTTCAGCTATTAAAGAAAAATATTCTGCATCTTATCTGTTATTAGTTTATTTACTGCTAAATAAAAAAAAACCCTAAAGGAACACCCTCTACTTGTGCTAATTCCATAATTTTTGCCAAGGGTAGTAGGTTGACTAAAAAGGACTGTTTTGATAAAAGGTGGAAATGCAGCAAAAAAAAAAATAACTGTTTCAAGTTTGAGAGAATAAAAAGAAGCAGAAAATAGTGGATCACTGATTTCATTTGACCTTCACCATAAAAGTGATTAAGGAAAAAAAAAAAAAAAAAAAAGAAAAATATTGGCTATTGTAGGTTTTACAAATGGTCAAGAATAGTACAACAAAGAAAATATTAATTATTTTTACTGTAATATACACAGCCCAGTTGGCTTGGGCAGTAGAATATATAAACTGCATCTCTTTACAGAGGTCAGACGCCTTCAATGACTGTGATATTAAATCATCTGATGGTGAGACTCCAGCTTTGGAGATTTAGGGAATGTGGAGTACCCCTTCATTTCCATTGCTCCCAGGTACACTCTGACCCGGAGTGGTAGCACCTGATAGGGTCCTATCTATGGGTCAAATAGAACAAACTTTGTGTGCAAATAAATGACTGATGTATGAATCCAATTATTCTCCCTCCAGCTATGGGTAAATAGTAGGACAGACTGGGTTCTTCAGCCTTGGTGAGGCAACTAGTCTAGGAGAAGGAAAACTCTGAATTCAAACCTGCTAAACTCCGCTTAAAAATTGACCTTGTGTCATATCCTGCCCGAGCGGAGGGGTTGGTAAATATGATAAATGACTGATGTTAAATTGTGACTGTTATATAGCAATACTTGAAACCATTTAACTGTGTGAAAAAAAAAAGCTCAAGTTCGTTTAAGAATGTTATCAACAAAATGTGTTTATATATCTAATGTATATGTATAAAGAGGATTTGTCATTAAATAAGCTACCATGGTTGATCTGCCATGAAACCAAACCAAACCAAACCATAATGTAGTATATATATATATATATATATATATATATATATATAATATTCATATTCTATATCCAGATAAGAGTAAATTTTAGTCATTTGCTAGATTCTTTACTGTTACATTTAAGTCCCATCTTTTTAGTGCGAAGGAAGACTTAAGGATTATGGCAGTTTTGTAAATTGTAGCTAGTTATTTTTGTTGATATAATCATTCAATTAAAAATGTAAAAGGAGGTTCCTATGGCGTAATGGTTAACACTGTAGGAAGTGGATTCAGTTACCTGAGTTCAAATCCTGCAGAAGGCTGTTTGCATTTCACATAATCCAAATAAAGGTATGAGTCCAATTTTTCTTCCCCTAGCAATGTGTATAGTAGTCGTTCAAAATGGGCTCTTTAACCTTGGTATGGCAACTGGTCTAGGAGAGGTAAAACTCTGTATTCAAACCAGAACTGGGGAGAGATGGCCTTATACTAGACTATTCCTGCTGCATGATTTCCACCCCCACCAACCAAAACAGGTAATGAGGTACATCTTTTTAAAAATATAAAGCAAATTACTTAAATTTACGTGGCTCAAGTGGGTAGAGTGTTTGCCAATGATCTAGGAGACTGGGGTTAAATCCCAGGTTGAGTCATACCAAAGACTTTAAAAATGATACTTGATACCTCTTTGCTTAACACTCAGCAATATAAGGTACGTATCAAGGGTAAAGTAGAGCAATCCAGGGAAAGGAGTAGTGCCCTCCCCTACACCTTGGTGTAGTAGCTATTGAAAAGGGAGCCTTCTGCTTACTCTCGACTACGGTCGCCAACTTTACATTTTACTTACTTAAATTTACTCTGGTCTGGATGGATCTAAGTATTACATTCTTAAATAATTTTTTGTACATTACCAAAAACATTCCATCAGTGTGCAATTCTAGATGAGCGCATAATTTTTAAATTCAGAGATTTTTGGTTAACTCAATAAGTATGATTTTGATAAGGCCTCAAATTGAGTTGTTTGTGTTTGGACTCAGTATAATTTTTTCTTGTTACTTTAAGTAACAAGAAAAAAATTATATTGAGTCCAAATACAAACAACTCAATTTACCATACTTGAACCTGGTTAGACATTACAGCACTTCAAACAATATCAATAAAATCTTTTACACGCGCTTCTTCATCTTCAACAATAAAAAATAAGAAAAGGAAGCTTTTTATGTTATTTGTTCTGACAATCTCCCAACAAATGTTACATATGATACATCCAGTCGGCTGTAGAGTGGGTCACTTTCTCTGTGTTTGTACTCTTGTCTATTCAGCTACTAAATGAAGGTAATATTCATTGTTGAACAAGAAAGATCCCTTAACTGATAAGTTTGACATCCTATTTCTCTCTGGCTTAGCCATTAACAAATGAACACAAAAACTTGCATCACTATCAGCACATCATAACAGTCAGTGAATATCAGATGAAATTGCACAGCCTGACACAGTGAATTATAAGGACATTTATAATGTCCTGCTAACAGTACTGGCTGTTCATCATTTTTTTTTAATGTGAGGCAAGGTTCTCTTTACCAGACTTTTTTTTTTCAAGCAAAATATATTTATTCTTTAATAAAATTGGGATGGTGACACATTTGTTTATACCCATATTTACCAACCCCTCCACTCGGGCAGGATATGACACAAGGTCAATTTTTAAGTGGAGTTTAACAGGTATGAGTTCAGAGTTTTCTTTCTCCTAGACTAGTTGCATCACCAAGGCTGAAGAACTCAGTCTGCCCAACTATTTACCCATAGCTGGAGGGAAAGATAATTGGATTCATAGCTTTCCCAAGGGTATTAGTGCTATGTGAAATGCAATCAGCCTTGTCCAGGATTTGAACTCATGTATCAAGGAATGATTTTCTTATATTAAACATTTTTCATTAATCATATTTTATCATTCAGTTTGGTAAGGCTTTGAACTATTCGAGTCTCTTAGTCAATTGGTGCATTTTACGCTCGCGTGCAAAGGATATGACAATCACCATTTGTCATAATAAACCCCCATCAGGAAATGGGGCTGGAGTGTGGATGACGTCATGCCCAGAAGAGATGGTCCTGAGAATTTGAGGATTTTGAAAAGACAGTAGTTGGGTATTTGACCACTGAAGATGTTTTCTACCATTGAGGCATGCAGTTGAGTTTTTCGGATCTTGACCGGCCGAGATGAATTGAGATCTTAGACATCACATGATGCGCTGCACGTTGGGGTGGGGTCAGCATAGTATGATTAGCATAGGCTTTTAAGAATTGTGTCTCTCTCCTCGTGTCAATATAGATTGAAGTCAGAAGTTAATAAACCCATTCGTATCCGAAACGAAAGAGTCGGCCTGTATTTGTGTATGTATTGTATTACTGTTGTGATTGACATCACCAAATTATACCACAAAAAGTATGATTCTACAAGTTTATATTAGGTGTATTCAAAAAGTATCAAGATTGAAGCATAAGTTTAGCATAAGTACACAGTTTAAATGTCAAAAACATTTCTATTTCAAGCTATTCCGTTTAACATATCAACAAAGTTAAATGGTTCCAAGTATTGCTATGTATCATTAACAATTCAATTAAACATCAATAATTTATTTAGATACAGTTAAATGTAAAAACGGTTTTATTTTGAACAACTCAGTTAACCATGAGTACGCAGTTTAGTTCTATTTGACCCACAGATAGGACTTTATCAGGTGCAACCACTCCGGGCCAGAGTGGACCTGATGTAATATAATGGCCGAGGGATTTCATTTTATATATCTTGCCTTTCAGTTTAGTTAGGCTGAGAACCTTTTGCTTAGCGCATGGGTTAGTTAGGTGCAAACTTGAGCATAGGTGTTGACGTGTGCGCGGGGAGGATGTGTCATTCAGAGGTGTCAAAATAAAAATCACAGATAGAAAATTTGACAAGGAGCTGTGAATGATGTCATGCACCGGAAGCGCACGCAGAGGATTTTGGGGATTTCGAAAAAGTCAGTGAGTTGAGTTCCAGGGCCAGAGGAAGACAGTTTACTTTCAGGCAAGGCCAGAGGCCTTGTGGCGGGTGCTGCACGTAATGGGGGGGGAGATGGAACAGCCAGAATAGAAAGAATGTGTATCTCTCTCCTTATGTCGAAAAACCTTTAAACTCAAAGGTAATAAAAAGTTTTGTACCTGAACTAAGAAGTCATAAGTGTTTTTCGTGTTTTGGGATTCCTATGTTCTATGTATATATGTTATGAAAATTCTATGTACGTTTCACGTATATCCGTATCTAGCAATGGTACACCAAGAGCAATAGCAATGAAGGGGAGCTATGCATTCTCCAAAGCTCCCGCATTAGTAGAGCCTCACCATCAAATTGCTTAGTGTCATATTCAGAACACTCGTTGGGTGGAGGGTCTTACGTCTTTGCAGAGATACAGTCGGTGTATTCTACAGCCCCAGCCAATTGGGTTAATTTTTTTTTTCAGTTTAGGAAACAAGCTAAAATTTGCCTAGTTTGAGGTCAAGAGAGTATGGAGGCTGCTGCATCTGCACAATCTTGTATTTTAACAAAAACATTTTATTTAAAATGTATAAAATTTTGGCTTTATCATTCTTTCCTTTAAATTGCCTAAGATCATTTTACCGAAGAGAAAAAAATCAACTTTTTCTTATTTTTAAGGCAGATGCTTTATATTCTATAATAAAAGTTGTTGAGGTACCTTCAACATAAAATTACCTTGAATATTTTTAACAGTGCAGTTTGCCTGATGATGAGCCACAGCTTCTTAAAAAGGTTGCCAATGCCTGTGTTAGATACAGTATTTTTTGAAGATTCTTGGTCTTCTGAAAGTTTACGAATGCTGTTGATTGGCTTCTTATGTATCTTGTGTTTTAAAGCATCATAATTAACAGCTGATAGTTGTCACTTCTGAGTTTTATTTCACCAGCCTTGAAAAATCAATTTTTTGGCACTACAGTCAGATTATTTCGTTCTACTCCCTGAATTTATATTACCTTGGAGGCTATTTGCTCACACAACAAATTTGAACACAAGATTATCATCTAAGTTACCAGAAAAAATCAGAGGAAAAAAACATGGAAAAAATGAATTTTTGTTTCAATCTAGAAAAATTTTAGTTTGATGTCTACTTTATATGGTTGAACAAAATAATAAAGATTTATCTTTGCTCACCTGATGGACACGAAGTCAGGTTTCAGTTTAGTATTATAGTGGTTTGGTTGGGTTTTATGGGCCTGACATATAGATGGTGCCACAAATAAAAAATCCATATGATTTTTATAAAGTACTAACCTTCAAATAGTATGTGTCAAAATTGGAGCTCAATCAGAAGATTAGTTTACAAATTACAGTTATTTAAGAGAAGCTACTGATAGGAATTTTCAAAACAATGGAAAAATCTGAATTTTGAGTGTTGATAAAGCATTGCTTTCTAATGGGAAAAAATACTGTTCAAGCAAAACAATGGCTTGATATGTGTTATTCAGATCTCTGCTTTGTCGAAAACAACAGTTAAGAGGTGGTATACAGACTTTAAATGTGATTATACAGACACAAATGATGCTGAATGTTCAGGTCGCCCAAATTTGGCAGTTGTCCAAGAAAATAGCAAAAAACACCACAAACTCATTTTGTCCAATCGCAAATTGAAGTTGCGTGAGATAGCAGAGGTGTTGAAGATATCAGAAGGCAGTAATTCACCATTTTGCATGAATATTTTTCAATGAGAGAGCTGTGTTCAAAGTGGGTGCTGTGTTTGCTCGCAGTTGATCAAAAACAACAATGCGTCAACGATTCAGAGTGTTGTTTCAATGCAATACAAAGGAGTTTTTGCGTAAATGTGACAATGGATGAAACATGGACCACCACTTCATTCTGTAGTCAAATTGGAACTCAGCTGAGTGGACAGCAGCAAATGGAAGCCATCCAAAGCAACCAAAGATGCAAACATCAGTAGGCAAAGTTTTGGCCACCATGTTTTGGGATGCACAAGGTATTTTATTACCTTGAGAAAAGAAGAACTATCAATAGTGAATATTATATAGCATTATTGGTGCATTTGAAGGAAGAAATCACCAAAAAACAGTGCTCTTTCACCAAGACAATGCATCGTGTCACAAATTGATCGCAAAGATGGCAAAACTAAATGAATTACACTTCGAATTGCTTCCGCACTCACCCTATTCTCCAGATCTGGCCCCTAGTGACTATTGGCTGTTTGCAGACCTCAAAAGAATGCTTCAGGCAAAGAGATTTGGCTCCAATGAAGAAGTGATATCGGAAACTGATGCATATTTTGAAGCCAAAGACAAATCGTTCTTCAAAAAAGGCATTGAATTGCTAGAGAAGCATTGAAATCAGTGTATCACCCAAGAAAGAGACTATGTTGATGAATAAAGTTGAATTTTGCCAAAAAGTTGTTTTATTAGTTAGGCCCAGAACTTATTGAGTGATGTGTTAAATATATAGGAGTTTAAAAATAAAGTACACTTTTTATATATGCAATTTTATTTTTGATTAGATTTATTTGTTTAAGGGTGTATCAACTTTTGTGAGTTATCTAATGCCAAAGCCATCCTTGTTGAATATTAGTACTAATATTCAACCCACAGCTAGGGATAAGTGGGGTCATACCTTTTCCAAGAATATGTCTGAAAGTGAATGTAATCATGATCATCAAGTCAGGCTGACAGCACAGATTTTCCTGACTCTCTCTCTCTCTCCATCCATCCCTACCATACATTGCTCCTGGAAGGTCTTCTAGACAACATCCAGTGTCCATGCAGAGCTGATAAAAGTTCTTACTGGTTAGCCAACATTGGTGTGTCTGTGTGTAGGGATTCATAAAAGAATGTTGTTTATGAGTTTGTCCTTGCTTTTCCAACAGTATCTTGCATGCCTTGCTTGTCGTACTTGGATAGTTTTTGAGATGGGAGGTAAGTGGCTGTACAGTATGTGAATGTAATGGCATGATTTAAGATTGAATCTGCTTACTAGAATGTTTCAGTCCTGCATGTTAGCCACAATGCCATGAAGAATCTCTCCTATAGATTTATGGTATCACCTATATCTAAAGATATCACTACTAGTCTTTTTTATAAAAAAGTTAATTTCCTTCTCAACCAAAGATATCAGGATTTTATCATTTCGGGTAGAACATTATACAATCAAACAAATAAGTGTGTGTGTGTGTGTGTGTGTGTGGTCCCCTGTGGCATAGTTCAAATTCTAGTTGTGATATTATGGTCACTTTCAGACTAATACTCTTAGGAAAGGCATCAACCTCCTTATCCCTCCAGCTATGGGTTAAATAGTACCACAACTGTTCTTCTACAAGGATGGCTTTGGCATTATATAACCTACAAATTCTGATATGCCATTGAACAAAAGAAATTAAACTAAGAGTTATGAAATTTTCAAAAAGAACTTGAATTATGCCATGATAGAAATTATATTAAGTTAGTGTGAACTGATATGTACCATAGCCATACATGAATACGTGGGGCTGTCCTCGTGGTGTAATGGTTAAAGCGATTGACTGCGGAATCGTAGTACGCAAGTTCGTACTCCAGTCGCGCTATTACGTTCACTTTCGGGCAAATACCCATGGGAAAGGTATGAACCCCCTTAACCTCCCAGCTATGGGTTAAATAGCACCACTACTGTTCTTCTAGGAGAATGGCTTTGGCATTAAATAACCTAAAAAGTGTTGATATGCCATTAAACAAACGAAACAAACAAACAAACAATATGTGAAATGTACATAGAATGTTCATAACACATATACAGAGAAAATAGGAATCCCGAAACACGAAAAACACTTATGACTTCTTAGTTCAGGTACGAAACTTTTTATTACCTTTGAGTTTAAAGGTTCTTTGACATAAGGAGAGAGGCACAATCTTTCTATGCTGGCTTTTCCATCTGCCCCCCACCCATCTCGTGCGGCGCCCGTAGCGCGCAAATTCGTCTGGCCTCAGCGAGCCCCGAAAGTCAACCCTTTGCATTCGGTGTCTAGTTCTCAACTAACGACTTTTTCAAATCTCCCAAAATCCTCTGCGCGTGCTTCCGATGCATAATGTCATTCACATCCATTGGTCAACCTTTCTATCTGGGATTTTTATTTTGACATCTGTGAACGACACATCCTCCCCGCATACGCGTCAACACCTGTGCTCAAATTTGCACCTAACTAACCCATGTGCTGAGCCGAAAGGTTCTCAGCCTAACTAAACCCAAAGGCAAAATATATAAAATGAAATCCCTCGGCCGTTATATTACAGATACTCGAATATCTTGTATAAGTATAATAATATCAAATGGTTAAAATACCTCAATGATGGTCTGTTTAGTTACAAGTCTTAGCAAAATTTGTTTCTTTTAATTTGATGAGCCAACAATATTTACACCAAATGGAAGGAGTGTCTTGTAAAAAGAGACTGACAATTTTTCAATTCTTTTAAGTCGAGTAGAAACAACAAAGAAGATGATGCAAAATTTGAGTGAGAGTCAACTTTAGAATCAAATCTTACAGAAAAGATGGAAAATGTGAATTTTGTATGGTGGCCAAAAGGACAAGGAAAATGAAAGATAGTTTTGTAGGAGGATAACTGATATGAATTTGAGATATTTATAAATGATTATGTATACTAATTCTCTTTTGTCCCAGCATACACCAACATGTTTACATAGGTTTTCATTGTAAAAAGAACCGACAGATCAAGAAAAACTATAATCTAAAACCATCTGTCTTTTACAAAAGGACAGATGGACAAGCCATTCAGGGACATTTTCACATTACAAACGACAAACTAAGAAGCTTGCTAGAGATAAAAAAAAAAAAAAAACAACAAACAAACAAACAAAAAACAATATCAGTTATCAGTATATATGTGTGTATGTATGTATGTATGTATGTATGTGTGTATGTATGTGTATATATATGTGTTTACCCAACCCCTCTGCCACAAACAGGATGACACAAGGTCAAGTTTTGAAGTAGAGTTTAATAGTTTTGAATTCAGCGTTTTCCTTCTCCTAGACAAGTTGCCGTACTAAAGTTAAACAGTACAATCTGCCCTTCTATTTACCCATAGCCAGAGAGAAAATACTGGGGTTCATGCCTTTCCCAAGGGTATTAAAGAGGAGTCCCCATGGTGTGGTGGTGAATGTGCAGGACTATGGACGTGAAGTAAGCAAGTTCAAACTCTAGTCTTTCTATTATGTTTATTTTCAGACTAATACCCTAGGCAAATCATGAACCCTCTTATTCCTTCCAGCAATAGGCTAAATAATACCACCACTGTTCTTCTTTAAAGATAGCTTTGGCATTGAATAACCCATGGAGAGTTGATATGCCATTAAACTATCAAAATGAATAGATCTGTTTGAAAACTGTATCATGTCTCTTTCCTATGACAATAACCACTGTACTACGAGTTATCTGAGTGTATCAACCTCAAAATATTGGCAATACAGGCAGTTGCCTAGAGTGACAAGTTCAAAGGGGACACTTGTCATGTATCTGAGACAGTGGAACTTCCCAAATGCAAATGGAAAAATGAGAAAAGGGATGAAAGAAACAGAAGAAAAACAGAGAAAATGAGAAAATTCTGATGGGAAGTCAGAGTTCTCAAAATAGCCGGGGGCTTGAGTGGGGAGGGTAACAGAAGTGTAAAGGGGTGTTTCTGAGACACAATTTAACCAGTTTAGGAAATGTATATATAATATACCCCTCCTCTCTTCCTCAACTCTCGGTTAAAGGTCTTTGTGTTTTTATACAAAACCTTACCTATTCCTATAAAGTCATTTTTCTCACTGTAAAACAGAAATAAATAAGTGAATAAATAAATATACTGTTAAAATCAGTCCGAGTTGCTAACGTTTACCACTAATAAGATGTAAAAATAAAAGGGCATGAGTGAATTTTTTTTCTGGATTTCACAGAAAATAGACCAAGAAGGCAAGAGCATCTGCCATTTTCTAGGTGGGTCATGAAAAAGAATATAAGCACATATATAATACACACACACACACACACACACACACACACACATATACATATACATATATATATATATATATAGATACATGCATATATATATATATATATATATATATATATACATACATACTTATATATATATATATATCAGTAATATCCAGTCAGCATCTGAAGTCAATAGGTGTGGATTATTCGTGTATAGAATATATGAGATATTTCATATAAGTTTATGGGAGTGCTCAATGCATAGCTATTGTTATACATTCCTTTTCAGGTTTATATGATAAAACTCACATACAGAGCATATACAATGTAACTAGAAGGAAACTCAAACCTGGTTAAATTGTCATTATAAATTTATTTCAGTAAAGAATATAATCTTTGTCTCTTCAGATGACATGCATGCTTAATTTAAAGGTGTATGTCATCTTGAATTAAGTGAGTATGTCATCTGAAGAAATGAAGATTATATTCTTTGCCAAAATAAATCTATAATGACAATTTAACAAGTTTTGAGTTTTCTTCCAGTTACATTATATATATATATATATATATATATATATATATGTGGTGCATTCAATAGGTTTCCAGACTTTTTGTACAGGCATTTAAAATTGTTGTAGACTCTTGAAAATTCAGTATCTTATTGCGATACATCTTATGAGATGACTGACCAATTTTTAGGATTCCAGCTTCAAATGAACAGCTACAGCACGAATTGGAATACGCCCTACTAAAGCCTGATTGTCACAGCTGGTCAATTTCAAAAATGCAATCTGGACGTGAGGACACTTTAGAAGAACGATATGCAATAAAATTCAGTGTTAAACTTGGAAAAAATACCACAGAAACATATGGAATGCTTCAGACTGTTTTTCGACCATCTTGCATTAATCGAGCATCAGGTTTTGAGTGGCATAAGAGATTCAAGAAAGGCACGGAGTCTGTGAGGGATGATGAGAGGTGTGGGAGGAGTAAGCAAGTCAATACACCAGAGCTGATTGGCCAAAGGGTTAGGGTTAGGGTTACTATGTTGAGGTTTTAAGGGAGTTCAGGAAGAGATTCCATCGGAAGAGGCCAGCACTCTTCAAATCGGGTCAGTGGCATTTCCAGCGGGACAATGCACCAGTCCCCAACTCCATCCTTGTCACAGACTATTTGACCAAGATGGCCATCAAGACAGTTCCTCACCCTCTCTATAGTCCAGACCTTGCTTCCTGTGACTTTTGCTAATTCCTTAAGAGGCTGTCGTTATGAGACAATTGAGGAGATGAAAGAGGCTGTGATGAAAGTCATTGACATGCTCACACAAGAGGACTTCCATGGGGCCTTCCAGAAGTTGTTGGGATGGTACAACAAGTGCATTGCAGCTGGAGATTACTCTGAAGGGGACTAGAGTTTCATGTGTGTACTATCAATAAAAGCGCCCACATGAAAAAAGTCTGGAAACTTATTTAATGATCCTTGTATATATATATATATATATATATATATATATATATATATTACATGGTAGTGTCTGTGACCCTGGGTTTGCCTTCGTTAGACAGAATGAAGATTTAAAAAAAAATATTAATATGGTTAATTTTTTGTTTGAAATGTGGGGATTATTTGAGTGTATGTGCGCCTAGGTTTGTGAGCTATTGAATGTTTGTGTATATGCAGTTGATCATGCATAAAAACTCTATCATTGATATTAAACGCTATCGTTTAACAATACTGCAATATTTGGTCCTCAAAAAGTCAGCAAAAATACCTGCCTTCACAGTAGTGTCCAATGTATAAATGAGGAATGGGACATACCCATTACTGTTCACTGGTAGGCTATATAACATATCATATATATACATTTCCTATTATATATATATTACATAGGTATGTATATTATATTATTATATCATACTTTTTTGTAAACACACACGCACACATATGTGTGTGTGTGTGTGTGTGTGTGTGTGTAAATATATATATATATATATACACACACACACACATATATCAACTTTGAATGACTTTAACCATTTTCCAGCTAATTCTTCCTCTTACCTCTAGTAAAATTCTTTTTGTCTGTAAATTCCACTCCCACTTTTCTTCCTCCTACTCTTTATATAAATGTATATGATTCATCATTGTATTTGTCATTTCACTATTCTTTCCCCCAAAGATGGTTCCAGTTGGGGCCAAAAATACTTGGCAAAAATATGACACTATACTGAATTTATTCCATTGACCACTCAAACAACTCATAAGGAGACTTGCATGGGTCAAAAATAAAACAAACAGACACAAAGTTTAAAAGAGAAACTTTGCTGCATATATATATATATATATATATATATATATATATGTATATATGTATATACAAACAAGTTTTATTGAATGTGAAGAATGAATATCTCATTAATCTTTTATTTAGATTTTCCTATTTCTTTGTAAGGGAACATATATAAGGATGGAAGGAGTTAAAAAATCTCTATTGTCTTTTCTTCTGGGCCAAAGCACTTTCCGCCATTCTCTGGGTATTCTCAAGAACAAGAATGAGACATGGGTATTGTTGTCTTTGGACAAAATCAGGTGTTGAACTGTCTTTGGCACCTCCCTTCTAGGATGCTAAGATTTGAATAACATAATTGAATCAAGGAAATCAACATGAGATGTCATGTAAATAATTAAAAATCCCAATAAAGCAAAGAAATTAAGACATTGTTGAACACTAAAATTTGATTTATGTCATTAAATCAAGGAAATCTTTTGGTTTAAATTTATAAAGAACAATGTATCATTTTAAAGACATTGTAATGCTGTTATTTAATTGAAACATTTCTGTAATAATTAATAACTAAAAATATCGGTTTAGATTAATAAAATTATAAAAAAACCTTTTACTGGCTCATTGGCCTAGTGCTTTGGCCCAGAAGAAAAGACAATAAAGATTTTTTCACTCCTTCCGTCCTTATATATGTTCCCCTACAAAGAAATAGGAAAATGGTCCAGGAGACCTGGGTTCAATCCCATGTCGCATCATACCAAAGACTTTAAAAATGGTACTTGATACCTCCTTGCTTAACACTCAGCAATATAAGGTACGAATTAAGGTTAAATTGGAGAAATCCAGGGAAAGGAGTAGCGCCCTACCCTACACCTCGGTGTAGTAGCTATTGAAAAGGGAGCCTTCGGGTCGCCCTCGACTACAGTCACTAATTTTACTTACTTACTACTAATCATTTCTTCGTACAAAGTTAAACGGTTTCAGGTAACAGTAATTATCTAACATCAGTCATTTGTTTGCACACATTTAAATAGATATACATACGAGGTGCATACGATAAGTTTCCAGACTTTTTTCATGCGGGCACTTTAATTGATAGTACACACATGAAACTCTAGTCCCCTTCAAAGTAATCTCCTCCAGCTGCAATGCTCTTGTTGTACCGTTCCAACAACTTCTGGAAGGTCCTATGGAAGTTCTCCTGTGAGAGTGTATCAATGACCCTCATCACAGCCTCTTTCATCTCCTCAATTGTCTCATAACGACAGCCTCTGGACCATTGGTGAACACTATCAAATATAAATACTTGAAACTATTTAACAGTGTGCAAAAAATTAACTCAGGCTCGTTTAAAAATGTTACCAAGAAAATGTGTTTATAAATTATAATTTGATACATATGTATTAACAGGATTTAGAATTAAATAACCTACAATGGTTGATATGCCATAAAACCCAACCAAACCAAATTATATATATTTGATATATATGTATAAAAAGGATTTGGCATTTAATAACCTACAATGGTTGATATGCCATAAAAGCCAACCAAACATAATCATATATATTTAATATATATGTATAAAGAAGATTTGGCATTAAATAACCAACAATGGTTGATATGGCATAAAACCCAAACAAACTAAATCCTATATATTTAATATATATGTATTAAGAGGATTTGGCATTAAATAACCTTTAATGGCTGATATGCCGTAAAAGCTAACCAAACCAAATCATATATATTTGATATATATGTATAGAGGATTTGGCATTAAATAACCTACAATGGTTGATATGCCATAAAACCCAACCAAACCAAATCCTATATATTTAATATATATGTATAAAGAGGATTTGGCATTAAATAACCTACAATGGTTGATATGCCATAAAACCCAACCAAACCAAATCCTATATATTTAATATAAATGTATAAAGAGGATTTGGCATTAAATAACCTACAATGGTTGATATGCCATAAAACCCAACCAAACCAAATCCTATATATTTAATATATATGTATAAAGAGGATTTGGCATTAAATAACCTACAATGGTTGATATGCCATAAAACCCAACCAAACCAAATCCTATATATTTAATATATATGTATAAAGAGGATTTGGCATTAAATAACCTACAATGGTTGATATGCCATAAAACCCAACCAAACCAAATCCTATATATTTAATATATATGTATAAAGAGGATTTGGCATTAAATAACCTACAATGGTTGATATGCCATAAAACCACACCAAACCAACCATTTTTTCATGAAAATCATTAGGGGTAAATTTATTTACAGGTGATACTTTACCTGTACAATATATCTATATATGTACAATCATAGGTATATATACAAGCAGAGATCAATATACAATTTGATTTGGCTTGGTTTGATTTTATGGCTTATCAACTGTTGTTAGTTATTTAATGTCAAATCCTGTATTTACATATTTATTAAATATAAGATTTTTAAATATATTTTGTAGATACCCGCTAAATAATCAAACAGCTCTTTTTCTAACAATTTAATAAGTCAACAAAGTTAAATGGTTCCAAGTATTGCTATTTATCACTAACAATTCAATTAAACATCAGTCATTTGTTTATACACAGTTAAATGATCAAAGCAGTTCTTATTTTAAACAATTCAGTTTAGCATGTCATTCCTTTACACTCCGTTTGAATGTCAAACAGTTCTATTCAACCCATAGATAGGACCCTATCAGGTGCTACCACTCCAGGCCAGAGTGGATCCGGGAGCGTTGGCATTGAAGGGGTATTCTGCATTCTCCAAAGCTCCAGAATTATTGGAGCCTCACCATCTGAGTGTTTAATATTATATCGAGGACACTCATTGGAGGAGTTTTACTCCTTTGCAAAGATACAGTCGGTGTATTCTACAGCTCCAGCTGACTGGGCTGAGATCAATATACAAACATACTCATCATATATATTTATAGAAATGCATAAATACCAATACTAATTTATACAGAAAATACCATCATCATTGTATCTTTGGATCAGGACTCATTAGTTGCATGATTGTCTTTATCATGTTTAATTTGTTGAATGGTTGGTTGGTTGGTTGGTTGGTTGGTTATTGTTTTATAGCATAACAGCCCTTGTTGGTTATTTAATGCCAAATCCTGTATATATATATATATATATATATATATATATATATATATATATATATTTTTCTATTTTTTCTTAATGTTAAATAGCAATAAGCAATACTTGAAACCATTTAACTGTATGTAAACAAATGATTAATATATATATATATATATATATATATATATGGTAAGTAAAAAGTTGACAACTGCAGTTGAGGGTAACCAGAAGGCTCCTTTTTCGATAGCTACTACACTGAGGAGTAGGGAAGGGCGCTAACTCCATTCCCTGCACACACACACACACACACACACACACACACACACACACACACACACATATATATATATATACTTGATGTTAAATAGCAATACTTGAAACCATTCAACTGTGTGTAGACAAATGATTAATATATATATATATATATATATATATATATATATATATATATATATATATATATATATATATACATACACACACACACACACACACACATATATATATATATATATATATATATATATATATATATATATATATATATATATATATATTTGATTTCTTAGTGAATAGTTTGTAGTTAACTATTTTTAAACAACTTAAAGCTCATCTGTTTGCAAACAGTTAAATGGTTTCAAGTATTGCTATTTAACACTAATGATTCAATCTAATATTAATCATTTGTTTACACATATTTACACTTTTTTCCTGGTCAGAAATAATTATTTCCCAATTGCTTATGGCTAAAGTAAATACAAAAGACATTTTTTCTCTTCAAACTTTCTTGTGACCTGGACAATGAAATTTTAAAATTTACCAATTTTCCCCAATACTCCAAATAGATTCAAAGCAGAGGCTGAAAGAGAATTTTCTTGAACATTTTTATATAACTTTCATATGAATAAATTTTCATTCATAAGTTGTTTTATTTAGACCTTATGAATTGGAAAAATGGGCAGATTTGTTTGTTTTTATAGGGGTTAATTTCTAAATTTCATTATCTGGGACATAAGAGTAAAGTTTGAAAGAAATATTAACCATTATCTATACTTTTATAACATAAATATTTAAGAAATTACATGTAGTATGCAGGAACAAAATTTGTACTACATAGTTTAATCTAAGGTCCAAAAGGAAGAAAATTTGTTACTCTTAGATAAAAGATTGTTAAATTTGGTTATTAATAAATCCAAAATCATTAACATACAGACCATTGGAAAGTAATGATGAAAACTTTACTAAATTAAAGAAATGAAAAAAAAAAAAAATGAATGAAAGAGATAAATAAATAAATAAGTACAAATGAAAGAAGAAAGAAAAGTGTAAAAAGAAAAATCTATGGAAGAAAGAAAGAGAGAAAGAAGAAATGAAGAAGAGATAGTATGCCAGGAAGAATTAATGAGGGGAAAGAAGGAAGAAGAGAGAACAAAAAAAAATAGAAAAAGCATGAATAAGAGAAAAAAAAAGAGTAAATGAATGAAAAATATGAAAGACGATAGAAAGAATGAATGAAAGAAAGAATAAGTGAAAAATAGAACAAAGAATGAATGGACAAAAAGAAAGAAAGAAAGAAAGAAAGAAAGAAAGAAAGAAAGTGAAAAATAAAGAAGGGTTAAGGAAGGGAAAGAAAAGAAAATAATGAATGAATAAAAGAAAAAGAAAAGCAATAAAAAGAAGAAAGAAACACACAAAGAGAGAAGGAAACCAATAATGAAACAAAGAAATGGTTTTTTTTCTTGATGACCCCCCCCCCACCATGATGTGGGAGACTGTGCCAAAAATAAAGAAAAAAAAGTGCCCAATGGTTTTATAGTTTTGTTTGGTAAGTTTTTTTTGAAAATACCATTTTTTTTTCAGTTCATCTCAAATTTCTCTTAGCATATATTTGCAAATATGAAAGTGAAATATATAAGTGCACAAATATATAAAATAAATCACACACACACACACACACACACACACACACACACACACACACACACACACACACACACACACACACACAAGGAACACAGAAAGAATTAAGGAAATAGAATTCAGTAAAAATGAGCAAAAAAAAAAAAAAAGATGAAAAGTTGGTGAAGGAAAAAATGAAGAAAAATATTCAAAGAAAAAAAAAAGGATAGAAAGAATGAAAGAGCGACTAAAGGAGAAATAAAAAATGTTATGAAGGAAGAAATAAAAGAGTACAGCCATAGTATCATTCATAGATAAGTACATCATTAACAACTCTTTTAGAAAAAGTTATTTTTTTTAAACAAAAGATACCAGGATTTTATTATCATTTCTAGTTGAACATTATACAGTTAAAATAGATTGTATGATATAAAAAGTAGATATTAAGTATTATAAACTCTAAATCATTGAAACCCTGCAACTATATATATAGCAGTCTAAAAATAAATACACCTTATACATATGTATGTAGCTTTCTTTTTGGTTACATTTATGTTGCAAGTTTATTTTTGATTCAACACTGGCTTATTGACCTAGTGGGCAGCGTGTTTGCCAATGGTCTGGGAGACCTGGGTTCCATCCCAGGTCACATCATACCAAAGACTTTAAAAATGGTACTTTATACCTCCTTACTTAACACTCATCAATATTAGTGCCCGTGGTGTAGTCGTTATCGTCGTCGGAAACTGACACGGCGACACGAGTTCAAATCCTGGACGAGACTGATTGCATTTCACATAGCACTAATACCCTTGGGAAAGGTATGAATCCAATTATTCTCCCTCCAGCTATGGGTAAATAGTAGGACAGACTAGGTTCTTCAGCCTTGGTTAGGCAACTAGTCTAGGAGAAGGAAAAACTCTGAATTCAAACCTGTTAAACTCCGCTTAAAAAAATTGACCTTGTGTCATATCCTGCCCGAGCGGAGGGGTTGGTAAATAGTATCAATATTAGGTAGGTATCAAGGGTAAAGTGGACCAATCCTGGGAAAGGAGTAGCACCCTCCCCTACACCTCGGTGTAGTAGCTATTGGAAAGGGAGCCTTCTGGTCCCCCTTGACAATGGTCGCAAACTTTAGAAAAAAAAACAAAGTTATTTTTGATTACAGAGTTTTGATGCTGTAGAGTTTGGTAATAAATAATACATAATAATATTTATTTTCTTAATGCAATTTTTTCTCCTCATATTATGATGACACAGATGGTTTTAAAATTTAAAGGTATATAAACTGATTCATATTTAATATTTTCAAAATACTATTATCATTATTATTTTTATAATTATTATCACTCCTCACAAATTTTTCACACCATCATTTGCTGATAGTTTTTCACTGGATTTTGAGTGACAGCAAATCTCAAGTCTCCAGGACTCTTCTAAGTATTTTGGCTGATCTTAATGATGCAGTAGTTTAGATGGTTTCAGCACTTCGTCGGATTTCCAACTTTTTTCAGTCCTTTTACTAAGCCTTTAGGGACCGTTCCGAGTGTACCAATTATAATTAGTATCACCATCACTTTCATGCTTCATAAGTTTTTTAGTTCTTAAGCAAGGTTCAAGTACTTGTATTCTTTTAATTTTCGTTGATTTTCACTCTGTGGTCTGCCAGAACAGCAAAATCGATTATTTGGCAAGTTCTTTGTTTTTGTTAATTTTTATTAGGTCTGATCTTCAAGCTGGAATTAGGGGATCTGTTTGTATCACAAAATCCCAGACAATTTGTGTGTCTCATTCACCAGGATGGATTCTGGTTTATGCAAATATTATTTGGTCAAATTCCAATATCTTGCACGATTCTCAGAGGATCACCTTCCCCACCCAGTCGTGTCTAGTCTTGTTCTTCTTTTTGGTGCTAGTCTGCTGCATTTGTTTATTAATCCTTTCATCTCTATCTCCACATAACCTACACTTGCCATTCTGTTGTCTTATCTATTTTCGTTTGAACATAGTTGGTCTTTATGGTGTTTTGCTTTGTGCAGCTATTCAAAGAGACTCAATTTCTCTCTTAAAGTTTCCCTTTCTTAATCATGTCCAGGTATTTTCATGAGACATTTCATCAGTTTTGTTAAGACATGCAAGTTACCTCCCCTGATACTCTCGAGAAAAGGGTATGTTTTTCGAGGAGCGGAAGTAAACAAATGGCCATAAATGTTTATATGAGAGTGTAAGAAGGACGGGTGTAAAAAGGTGTCTCAGTATGCAGAGTGCTTTAGTCTGAGTTCTTTGTTTTTAACAACGGTAGCAGAGCATAGTTTTATTCTTATATCCCTGTCGTCTTCCAGCGCGGTTTATCTTTTCTAGCGAATTATTATAATGCGAATCACGTTGATATGAGGAGCGGTCATAATATACTTCAGTAGGGTCCATTTGGTTATTTTCTGCATAGTTAACAATATCCATTTCGTTTTTTACCACGACAGGTGAAGTATTGGGTGATGAATCGCTAGAAGAATGTCCATGTATAATCTTCCGTAACTGTTTCGACATGGAAGATAGCGTTAACTCGCTGACAGTAGCCTTGACCAATTTTTCGTTATCCTTGGTGATATTGGCACTCTTTAGTGCTCTGAATGCGAGTACAAGTTCTGGTAAAAGAATGTTAAAGTCTTTTAATTTGGCGACAAGTCGGCCAAATTCAAAGACTTTAACATTCTTTTTAACAAATTTGTCACTTGAAATTATTATCATTATTATTATTTACTCATTAGAGTTTTTCACATCAATATTAGCTTATGGTTTTTCACTGGAGTCTGAGTGATAGCAAGTCTCCTCAAGTCTCCAGGACTCGTCTCAGGATTCTGGCTGTTCACAGCAATGTTGTCGTTTGGATAATCTCTACCCATCCGCCAACTTCTAAGTCCTCCAGGCCTTTTAATAATCCTTTAGTTATTGTGCCTAAAGCACCAATCACAATTGGCACAATTGTTACTTTCATGTTCCACAGCTTTTTCAATTCTCTAGCAAGGTCGAGGTATTTATCCTTCTTTTCACATTCCTTCAGATTTATTCTGTGGTCTGCTGGAACAGCAAAGTCAACAATTTTACAAATACTCTTTTTTTTTGTTGATTATTATAAGGTCTGGTCTTCTGGCCGGGATTAGGGGATCCGTTTGTATGTTAAAGTCCCATAGGAGTTTATGCATGTCATTTTCTAGGACAGGTGCTTGGTTGTGCATATACCATTTGTTAGTATGGTCAAATTTATTATTATTATTATAATTATACAAGATTATGTTTGGTTCCTTTAAAATATGTTATAGTTTGATAAAAAGTTTTGAACATTAGCTGATTGGATCAGCTACAAGTGAAACATCAGATAGTGAGGATATATTATATAAAAGGAAAAAAATACACAGGAATGAAAAAACCAAAGAAAGAGTGAAAGAAAAAGAGGAAGGAAACTAGAGGAAGGATAGGAAGTGAGAAAATACAAAAGAGGAAGATAAAAGGAAAAAAAAAAAAGAAAGGCTGGGAGATTAAAAAATATAAAAAAAGACATAGAAGAAAAGTAAAGAAAGAGTAGGAAGGGAAAAAGAAAAAAAGGAATATAGAAAGAAAGTAAAGAAAGGGTGGGACGTAAGAATATATAGAGAGGAAGATGGAAAGTAAAGAAGGAGTGGGAGGGAAGAAATAGAAAAAGGAAGATAGAAGGTAAATAAAAGAGTGGTGGTAAACAAGAAAATATAAAAGAAGAAGATGGAAAAAAGAAAGGTATAGAAGAAAGATAATGGAAGAAGATAGAAGAAAAGGAAAGAGGAGGAGAAAGATAATAGAGGAAGAAAAGAGGAAGAGAAAGACAGAAGGAAAAGAAGGAGCAGGATAAGAAAGATAATGGAGGAAGATAGTAGGAAAAGAGGAGGAGGAAAAAAATAATAACAGAAGATAGAAGGAAAGTAAAGAGGATAAGAAAGATAATTGGGGAAGATAGAAGGAAAGTAAGAAGGAGGAAGAGGAGGAGAAAGATAATGGAGGAAGATAGAATGAAAGTAGGGAGGAGGAAAAAGATAGAAGGAAAGTAAGGAGGAGAAGGAAGAGGAAGGTAGAAGGAAGTGAAGGAGGAGGAGAAAGACAATGGAGGAAAACAGAATTTAAAAAAATGAGGAGGAGAAAGAAAATAGAGGAAGATAGAATGAAAGTAAGGAGGAGAAGAAAGATAATGGAGGAAGATAGAATGAAAGTGAGGATGACGAGAAAGATAATGGAGGAAGATAGAATGAAAGTAAGAAGGAGGAGGAGAAGAAAGATAATGGAGGAAGATAGAAGGAAAGTAAGGAGGATGAGAAATATTAGGGAATTAGTCCAAAAGTGAATGGCTGGAGTTTGAACCTACTCACCACAAGTCCACAATCTAGCATGTTAGCCGTGACACTATTGGGACTATCCTATAAAAGAGGAAGATAGAAAGAAAGTTAAGAAGGGGTGGGAATTGAGAAAATATAAAAGAGGAATGTAATAAGTCAATAGATAAATATGAAAAAAGATTCCAGATAAAATTTGAAGTAGTGAAGAGTTAAAAACAAAATAAAGGAGTAAAAAAAAAGTAAAAAAATACAAGAGAAACAAACAAAACAAACAAATGCAATTGTTTTTTGGTTTGTTTGTTTGTTTGTTTGTTTTATTTTTCTTCTTAAAATAATTCTCAGGTTTCATTTGTACTTTTTAAAGGCAATCTCCTGAAATGAGCCTGCAAACATTTTGAATAGTTGAGAGAGAAAAAGAGAGACAAATATCCAAGTAAAACAGACAAGAAATTTGAAGCAAGAGAAAAAACAAATAAATAAACAAACAAACAAACAAAAAAAAACAACAAAAAACCCCCAAAAAACATACAAACAAATATAAAAAAAAATAAAAAGAGAAAAAATATAGGAAGAAAGTTTTAATAGGAAAAAAACACATAAATTGAGTTTTGAAGACAAAATGCTTACTTATTTTATTCTATTTTAATTTATCTTATTCATTCATTTATTTATTTTTGGTAAAATGTATGCATGAAGGGGGAGTGTTCATAGCTGGTCACTTGGCAGATGGGTATCTTTTTGCTTTTTTTTTTTTTTTTTTAATGACTTGCTAGTTTGAAAGTTTTTTTGTGCCCCTACCCAATCTACTGACTGACAAAAGAATTTTAGAACTAAAATGAAATACTGCATTCATTACTTACAAATTCTGGGAATAGATCTGCAAAGAGACAGTAAAAATATTCATAAGCTTGATAGAGTTATAATAATGTCCAACCACAAACATTATGATACACTACCTCCGTCTTATAATGGTAGCTACATTTGCATATAAACTTCACACACACACACACACACACACACACACACACACACATATATATATATATATATATATATATATATATATATATATATATGCCCAACTCCACTGCCACTGGTAGAGTATGACAGAAGGTCAAGCTTTAAGAAGAATTTGCAAACAGATCTATTTGACCCATACAGAGGACCCTAACAGGCACCACTACTCCAAGTTAGAGTGAACCTGGGAGTAATTACAATGAAGTAAAGATGCAAAAGTTGGCGACCGTAGTTGAGGGTGACCAGAAGGCTCCCTTTTAAATTGCTACTACACTGATGTGAAGGGGAGGGCGCTACTCCTTTCCCTGAATTGCTCCACTTTTCCCTTGATACATACCTTATAATGCTGAGTGTTAAGCAAGGAGGTATCAAGTTCCATTTTTAGAGTCTTTGGTATGACGCAACCTGGGATTGAACCGTGGTCTCCCAGAGTTCCAGAATAGAAGCCTCACTGCTGGATGCAGTTTAGTGTCATACTCAGGACACCTCTGGGGGTGTCCTCGTGGTGTAATGGTTAAAGCGATAAACTGCAGAATCCTAGTACACGAGTTCATACTCCAGTCGCGCTATTACATTCACTTTCAGGCAAATACCCTTGGGAAAGGTATGAACCCCCTTATCCTCCCAGCTATGGATTAAATAGTACCACTACTGTCCTTCTTGGAGAATAGCTTTGGCATCAAATAACCTACAAAGGTTGATATGCCATTAAACAAAGAAACCAAACCAAACCAATCAGGACACCTCTAAAAACTATGAATAATAAATTCTCTTATTATTTAGTATCACCCATATAAAATACATTTTCTTCAAAACCAAAGATAATAAGATTTTATTATTTTTAGTGGAACATTACAAAGCCAAAACAGATATTATTAGGCATTATCTATAACTAAACTCTACAATATGAAAATTCTCAAATGAAGGAAGAAAAAAAGTTTGGTTGGAAAATATAGTTATGATAAAGAAGTTTGCATAAGGTGTCATTAATTTTGGAACTGCTACATATTCATATGGCATTTGCATAAACTTTAAAACTTTATTTGTCTGCGTATTAATTTTTTTGCTGAAGAGTTTGGAAGTAAATAACAGCTAATAATGTTAGCTTCAGTTGTATAATGTTCCACTAGAAAAAAGAAAATCCCGGTGCTTTTGATTTAGTAGAAAATTCAACTTTTTATTAGTAATTGTTAAAGGTATCATCATCATCATCTTATACCTGACCCTTTCTCACCACCTCTCCCTATCATTCATCGCTTTTGGCAGGTCCTCAGGGCTACACTCCGTATCCTCACAGAGCTGCTGTATATAGGTTCGAGCTGGTTGCCCTGCTTTTGCTCGGCCATGTGAGGGGGTCCATAGGAATACATCACTTATGAGCTTGTCCCTACTTCTCCAGCAGTGTCCTGCATGTCTGGTTCATCTAAATTGGATAGTTTTCGTGATGGGTTGTAGGTGGCCGTAAAGCTGCTGCTTTGTAGGGTGCTGCCTCCAGGACCTATTCAGTATTGCTTGCGACATTCTTGTGCAGTTGCCATCAAGCCTTTTCTCCAGTTGTTTAGTTAGTGTCCATGTAGTGTATCCATATAGCAGTATCGACACGATTGCTGCTTGGAAGAAACTGTGTTTCATTTTATCGGTCAGGTCTGACTTTCATATGACCGATAGTCGTGTGTCGATGTCTGTCTTGGTTGATGAGACATTGCTTCCTAGGTAGGCGAACTTGTTTACTAGTTTCAGAGAGCTACCGTTATGGGCAATTTAAAGAAAAAGACAGGTACATTTATAATATAATCCAGAGTAAAAAAGATTATCTTGTAAGAAAATGTAAAAATATTATTTGAGGATAACTCTGTGTTGTAAGGAAAAGATGATCAAGGAAGAATTTAAATCAGTGAACAAGGTGCGAGGCTATTATGCAAGTGCCATTAAAAGTTGTCAGTAAAGTTAACACCTAAGCACCCACTAACTTGGGAGGGCAGCCATAAAAGCATTGGACCAGTGAGAAAATTGAATCAACTGTTTCAAATGGCTTAATTATTGAGAGATAATTTTGTGAGCAATCATAATAAAATTTGTCATGGGCAATTGTGCTGATGTTGAAGAAATACATTCGTTGTATGTGAAAGTAACTATTGAAAACTGAGGCAGTTAGTATAAAGCTGATTTCACTATATCTTTCACTTTAACTTTATTACAGGAAAACAGACATAGCGTTCATACTTGGTCTTGGGTATAAGTCAATACTTGATGTATCGTAATAAAATTGTGAATTTATGGAATTCATTTTTGAAACCAAAGGTTCAACCTTGTTCTTCTTATGTTTGAATTTTAACCTTTCATAATTTTTAACTCATGGTTGATGGTAATATTTAACTCATGGTTGATAAATTGATGGTAATTTTTAACTTATAATTGATAACTTGGTAATTTTTAACTCATGGTTGATGGTAATATTTAACTCGTGGTTGATAAATTGATGGTAATTTTTAACTTATAATGGATAACTTGGTAATTTTTAACTCATGGTTGATGGTAATATTTAACTCATGGTTGATAAATCGATGGTAATTTTTAACTTATAATTGATAACTTGGTAATTTTTAACTCATGGTTGATGGTAATATTTAACTCATGGTTGATAAATTGATGGTAATTTTTAACTCATGGTTGATGGTAATATTTAACTCATAGTTGATAAATTAGTGGTAATTTTTAACTCATGGTTGATGGTAATTTTTGACTCATGGTTGATAGATTGATGGTAATTTTTAACTCATGGCAGATGGTAATCTTTAACTCATGGTTGATGGTAATTTTTAACTCATGGTTGATAAATTGATGGCAATTTTTAACTCATGGCTGATGGTAATTTTTAACTCATGGTCGATAGATTGATGGTAATTTTTAACTCTTGGTTGATAAGTTGATGGTAATTTTTAACTCATGGCTGATGGTAATTTTTAACTCATGGTCGATAGATTGATGGTAATTTTTAACTCTTGGTTGATAAGTTGATGGTAATTTTTAACTCTTGGTTAATAGGTGGATGGTAATTTTTAACTCATGGTTGACAAGTTGACGGTAATTTTTAAATCATGGTTGATAGGTTGATGGTATTTTTTTTTCATAATATTAGATCTTCAAAATTTTACGTATGTTTATATAAGTAAATTAGAATGTCTATAAAATTTAACTTCTCTCTCTCTCTCTCTCTCTCTCTCTCTCTCTCTCAATCTACTTCATTTTCTTTGAGTATATTCAAATATATGCATTTTCCCAACTCCTCCATTATGGGCAGTATATGACATAAGGTCAATTTTAAAGCAGAGTGCAGTTAGTTTTAATTCAGAATTTTCCTTCTCTTTGATCAGTTGCTATGCCAAGTCTACTCTACTATTTATTCATATCTATGGGGAAAAGAAATGGATTCAAATTTTTACCAAAGCATTAGTGTTAAGTGAAAGATGAAATAGCCTCATCCAGGATTTGAATTTGGATGGCTGGGTCCATTTCCTATGATAATAACAATTATGTCAAAAGGAACTTTGTACATTCAGGTATATTGTTTTGTCATTCATTTAAATTTTGTCATAAATATTACATGAAAATAGATGTACCATATACTATAATCTTTTGTATATAGATTGCTTAAAAGTATAAGATGGAGTTTAAAGAATACAGAGAAATCCTCAAGAAAAAGGCTCTTTTTATTTTCCTGATTTTGAAATAAAGAAAATGAACAAAACTTGTGAAAAGAAAGGGAAAAAAATCTTTAAAAAAAACAACAAATAATGAGATATGTTCACTTTTGTGATACTTAAAAGATTATCAAAAAATAATTATGAAATTATGCATCATTTTATATATTTTATTGTAAATGAAATAATAATTTTATCTTTGAATGATTTTCAAATTCGAGGTGGAGAGGAGTGCTCGTGGTATAATGGTTAAAGCAATGGACTGCGGAATCGTAGTAAGCGAGTTCAAACTCCAGCTGGGCTATTATGTTCATTTTCGGGCAAATACCCTTGGGAAAGGTATGAACCCCCTTATCCTTATAGCTATCGGTTAAATAGTACCACTACTGTTCTTCTAAATAACCTACAAAGGTTGATATGCCATTAAACAAAGAAACCAAACCAAACCAATCAAATTCAGGTAGATGTCTAGACCCAATGAAATACAGAACTGAATGAGACTTAAAAACAGCATGAAAGATTTATTTCCCTTAGTTGTAATATGCCATTAGATAGATATCTCTCCAGGTAACAAATAAATCCTATTTGAGTCAATTTTGTCTGTTTTGATTTGGTTTCCTTGATTAATGGCATATCAACCTTCAGAAATCAGAGTGGTCATAAAAGCTGGGACCGATGAGAGAGGGTAGGTGGGTGTCAGGATAGGTTGAAAGGGGATTTCCAGGTCACCCTTATCTTTGATTTTCTCTACTTGGCTAGATTTTTTTCTGCCCCTTGCTCTATTCACAATGTATTGAGATCAAGAACCCCCCACTCCACTATAACTACTCTTGTATCTGTTTATCTTACTGTAGAAAATAAACCAATAAATAATATCATACTTTAAAGAGGGAAGTTCAGTTTATCAAGGGTATAAGAAAATCATCAGTAATCTCTAATTCAATATGCAAATTACAAGGTCAAAAAGTATCAAAATTATTGATGACAGTAATGATAAGAGTAATAATAATATAAGTTGATCTTGTGAATATATATATATATATATATATATATATAAAAAGATGGTTGTTGTAGGTCCAAAGAAAGAATAAGGATATATTTTAAAATGGGAAGGTCCACTAAGAGATTTGTATTTTTGAATTTATTTATTTTGTTCTTACATACGTGTTATATATATATGTACGTTTCCAGCTTGTTGCTTTCGTCAGAGAACTTGTGTGGCATAAGGCCTTTTAAATGGGGTACTCAATGAGACTTGAACTCACTCTTGTTTTCAGTATAAATGACTCTTGTCTGGTCAGACTTGTTTATATAGGGGTCCTTGTTCCTGGAGTGTGTTTACTTTGGTCTGTTTTACCCTTCTTTGATATTTGATATGTATATAGTTGCTTCCTTTTCATTCTGTCTGGGTTGAAATCTTCCCTGCTTTATATAATTTTCAGGATGCCATACAAATCCTCATGGTCACACCTCCTGTCCGCATATTGCACAGGGACCCAACTCCTACAAGCACTCCACCCATACAATTTACGTGGCACTTCCACTGGGGAACAACCTGCAACCCTTTTTACTTTAGAAAACTGGTGCACTTTCTATTATGCCACCTATTCAACTTATGTAGCATTTCCACCAGGGTATCTGTGTCCTGTTTACTTTTGGCAACAGGTGCGTTTCCTGATATGCCACCCACACAATTTACATGGCATATCATAGGGATATTCAAGCCAATATCCAACAATATTTATTTGATCTTGTCATTAAGTTGTGGAATTCAATCTGAGAATGTTTATTTGCTCCAATTATTTCTTCTTGCTTTAATTTTAACCTTAAAAAAATATTTCTTATACAAACTGTTGATGCTACTTATTTTCTTAAAAAATTAGGTCTTCAAAATTTTACCTATACACAAGTATATCATTGAAGGCATACATATTGCAATAGTTACATTCGAAGAAAATGAAATCATCCATCTCAGTTCAAATCCCAGATGAGGCAGTCTGCATGAAGTGAAATGTAAACGTGAAAAAAAAAAAAAAAAAAACGGAAATAGAAATTTAGAATTGTAACATATTGACCCTCGACTGAGCTGTCAATCAAGAGATGCACCAGTGTAAATAAGTGGAAGAACAGCGAAACAGATGCATCCGGTCGAAGATATCGGAATATCCCCTTGACCTGTGGACGTGGTTGAATTCGGTGATGGTGGCAGATGCGTATGCCCACAGGAAGCAGGTGGGTGTCAGACAATTATATAACCAGGCACCACAGACAGCATGAGTCAGTCAGTTCCAGTTAGAGATAGGATGCCAGTGGAGTGAGAACCAGCTCCAGAAAGTGGGCTTGGGCCCTAGGTGACCCAAGGTTGAGCAGCCCAGCCAGAATACGAAAGAAGTGCTGCTATGGTCAGAAGAACTTGGGGTCAATATGTAGCAGTCTGTCCCCGTCTCCAACTCACCTCTCACACACGACCAACATAAACCATTTCGAGAATAAAGTTTGAGAGGTATATTTTTATAAAGAAGTGTGTTCGTTCATTCATTAAAGTTCGTCATTATTGTTGACTATGTTTCCGCATATATTTGTATATGTGTTAGGTATATTTATTATGAGTATACAACAGAATGATCAAATAAAAAGTTTACGTTACTTTTCTTAAATTAAGAATCAGGGATTATTTTGTTAGGTTTTTAATTATTCAAATAGTTTTAAAAATCTAAATTAAAAATAATTCTTTTTAAATTTTAAATCTTTTAATATCATTTACAATTTAAAATTTTTTTTAAATTCTTAAAAAAATTATTTTTAATCTAAAAAATTATTCTAAATTATTTTTTTTAATTATTTCTAATTTTCTAAAATCATTTTTAATTATTTGGTTATCTTTTTAATTATTTTTAATTTCTGATAATTATTTTTGATTTTTTGCATTTAAAATTATTTTTGAGTTTTATTAATTATTTTTGATTGTTAATTTTTGAATTCTAAAAAATCAATTACTTTAAATCATTTTAGAAGTTTTTTAATTGTTTTTTTATTTTATTTTCAAATTGAAAAAAATATTGATTATTTTTAATCATTTTTTGAGGTTTATTAATTATCTTTAATTTTTGCAAATAATTTTAATCATTTATTAAATATCTTTAATTATTTTGTTTGGTTGGGTTTTATGGAATATCAATCAACCATTGTAGGTTATTTAATGCTAGATCCTCTTTACACACACACACACACACACACACACACACATATATATATATATTGTTTGGTTTGGTTGGCTTTGATGGCATATCAACTATTGTTGGTTATTTAATGCCAAATCCAATTTATACATATATACTAAATATATATGATTTGGTTTGGTTGGGTTTTATGGCATATCAACCATTATAGGTTATTTAATGCCAAATACTCTTTATACATATATATTAAATATATATGATTTAGTTTGGTTGGGTTTTATGGCATATCAACCATTGTAGGTTATTTAACGCCAAATCCTCTTTATACAAATATATATATATTAAATACATATATGATTTGTAAACACAGTTTGTTGATAACATTCTTAAATGAGCGTAAACTTTTTTTAACACACAGTTAAAAGTTTTCAAGTATTGCTATATAACAGTCACAATTTAGCATCAGTCATTTGTTTTCACACATATTTTGTTCTATTTGACCCACATATAGGACCCTATCAGGTGCTACCACTCCGAGTCAGAGTGGACCTGGGAGTAATTGCAATGAAAGGACACTTGGAGGAGGAGGAAGAGGAGGAGGAGGAGGAGATCTTACCCCTCTGCAGAAGTGCAGTCGGTATATTCTACAGCACCCCCATCCAGTTGACTTGGCTGTTTTTTTAAGTGCTTAACCACCATTAAAGAAAATTAGCTTTCAGTTTCTATAAATAATAAGTTTTAATGTAAAGTAATCTTTACACAAAGAACCCAGAAAAGTTTTTCTCTGAACTATGGCTATTTGTAATGTGTGGGGGAATTCGACATTTTTTTCTTCTTTATCACTGTCATATAAAAATATAGACAAGAAAACATTTCTGTCTGCTCTCTAGATGCTTAAGAAACAACAAAAGAACAATCTTGTTCAGTATATATTTATGAAATCAATAGAGAACTGTCAATGCTAAAGGAAATGATTCATGGATGCTGTAATTCTTAATGCACCAGAAATGCACCAGAGTATTGCCCATGAATAAGTACACCCCTAATCATATTTACCCAACCCCTCCACTCGGGCAGGATATGACACAAGGTCAATTTTTTTAAGCAGAGTTTAACAGGTTTGAATTCAGAGTTTTCTTTCTCCTAGACTAGTTGCCTCACCAAGGCTGAAGAACCTAGTCTGCCCTGTTATTTACCCATAGCTGTAGAGAGAATAATTGGATTCATACCTTTCCCAAGGGTATTAGTGCTATGTGAAATGCAATCAGTCCTGTCCAGAATTTGAACTTGTGTTGCCATGTCCATTTCCTACGATGATAACAATTACACCACAGGCACCCCCCAATTTTTTTCTAACCAACCCCTCCGTTCAGGCAGGATAGGACACATGGTCAATTTTTAAACGGAGTTTAACAGGTTTGAATTCAGAGTTTTCCTTCTCCTAGAATAGTTGCCTCACCAGGGCTGAAGAACCTAGTCTTCCCTACTATTTACCCATAGCTGGAGGGAGAATAATTGGATTCATACCTTTACCAAGAGGGTATTAGTGCTACTAAATACAATATATATATATATATATATATATATATATATATATATATATATATATTATTAGCACACACACACACACACACACACACACACACACACACACACACACATATATATGTATGCAATTTTCTTTTTGGTTACTGAAGTACTTCAATTTAATTTCTGATCACAGAATTTCAATGCTGTAGAGTTTGGTAATAAATAATACCTAATAGTATCCATTTTGGTTCATCTTAGTTTAGAAGACTATTACTTTTCTATAAAAAATTGTTAAGGGGTGTACATATTTTTATGTAATACCATAAATCAGAGACCAAAAATAAATTGTGTAAATATATAAAAGAGGGGCATACTTACAGCTACATATTCCGATTTTTCATTATAAATTTTTAAGGCTGTAGAATTTGGTAATAAATAATAGCTAATAATATATTTTGACTACATAATGTTCTTCTAGAAATGATAAAATCCTGTTTAAAATCTTTGCTTTTGAAGAAAATGAACTTTTTCGAGAAAAATTGGTTGATAATGTATATTATACATGAGGATTAATATATCTAAAATACTTTATCTTTATGCAAACAACTTAAAACAATTTCCAACTTACTGATTTTGTTACCTGAAAAATCCTTTTATTTACAATAGTATATACTAACTGAAGTGTCTGTTTATGCTCGGTAACAGCCCAGTCAGCTGGGGTTATAGAATACAGCGATTACATCTCTGAAGAGAGTAAAAAACCTCCCCAACAAGTGTCCTGGATATGACATTAGACAATCTGATGGGGAGGCACTAGCCTTGGAGATTTAGGAAATGGGGAGTATCTTTTCATTGCTATTGCTCCCAGATCCACTCTAACCCAGCGTGATAGTGTCTGATAGGGTCCTATCTATGGGTCAGATAGAACAAACTAAGTCTGCAAATAAATAAACGATGCTAAATTGTGACTGTTATATGGCAATACTTGAAACCATTTAACTGTGAGCAAAAATGACTGATGTTCAATTGAATTTTGAGTGATACATAGTAATATTGGAACGATTTAGCTATGTGCAAAAGAATGAGCTTAGGTTCATTTAAAAACTTTATCAACAAAATGTCTTTACAGATCATATATATTTATTATATATGTATAAAGAGTATTTGGCATTAAATAACCTACAATGGTTGATATGTCATAAAACTAAACCAAACCAAATCCTATATATTTAATATATATGTATAAAGAGTATTTGGCATTAAATAACCTACAATGGTTGATATGCCATAAAACCCAACCAAACCAAATCCTATATATTCAATATATATGTATAAAGAGTATTTGGCATTAAATAACCTAAAATGATTGATATGCCATGAAACCCAACCCAACCAAATCCTATATATTTAATATATATGTATAAAGAGTATTTGGCATTAAATAACCTATAATGGTTGATATGCCATAAAACCCAACCAAACCAAATCCTATATATTCAATATATATGTATAAAGAGTATTTGGCATTAAATAACCTACAATGGTTGATGTGTCATAAAACCAAACCAAATCAAATCCTATATATTTAATATATATGTATAAAGAGTATTTGGCATTAAATAACCTATAATGGTTGATATGCCATAAAACCCAACCAAACCAAATCTTATATATTCAATATATATGTATAAAGAGTATTTGGCATTAAATAACCTACAATGGCTGATGTGTCATAAAACCAAACCAAATCAAATCCTATATATTTAATATATATGTATAAAGAGTATTTGGCATTAAATAACCTAAAATGATTGATATGCCATGAAACCCAACCCAACCAAATCCTATATATTCAATATATATATGTATAAAGAGTATTTGGCATTAAATATCCTACAATGGTTGATATGCCATTAAACCCATAAATATAAGACCAATGAACAGAACTATAGAATATAAAGGCAAATTTTTTATTCAATATTTTGTAGATCTGCCATTAGCTTTGATAACCTCAAAAATTCGGCTCGGCATATTATCAATTACTTTCTGAAGTTGAAATGAAGATATTTTTTCTGATGCGTCTAAGATTGCATTTTTGAGTTCAGAAATTTCTGAGTACTGTCGACCTCCTTCATAAACTTTTGCAACAATCAATCCCCACAAATTTTCAATAGGATTGAGGTCAGGAAAGCACACTTGGTTGTCAACAAGTCTTATTTTTTGTTCAAGCAAGTACTTCTTTGTTATTGATGCATTATGGATAGCAGCATTATCTTGTGGAAAAATCCATTCTTCTTCACATAGACGATACCCTTCTTGTGTGAGAGATAAATCATTTAGCATCCCCACATAATCTGCTGCTTTTTGTCAACCACTGACAAATTGTAGTTTAAGTTTTTCTGAAGATGAGACATCTCCCCATTCAGATCATAAGAGATTCTCCTCCACTAAGCCTTGTTGAGTAATTCTCTTCTGGAAAATTTTTTGCGTGCCAGTACTTCTGAAAGTCATCTGGACTGTCTAAATTGAATTTCTTTTCATCCGAGAAAACATCATTTTGCCATTCTTTAGCACTTATGGTTTGATATTGATGAGCATATTCCAATCCTTTCTCTTTGTGCTTCATAGTTAACCTTGGACGATGAATTCTTTTCTTATGCTTAGTTTTTTCGTTGTTTAAATGCCTTCTAATTATTCTAGTACTGCAAGGAGCATCCACTAGAGATTTCAATATTTTTGATGTTGACTAAGTTTTTCTTTTTTACTTTGCAAACAATTCTTCTCTTGAATTGTGGTGATAATTTTTCTGGCCAGCTAGTTGGTTTTCTTGTTCCATACTTATTTGAACTTTTCAAGTAATTGCAGATAATAGTGTTACTGTGTCCTAAGACCTTCAAAATTTCTCTATGAGATTTTCTTACTCTTTTCAGAGCTGTAATCTCATCTTTCACTAATTCAGATAATTTAGTTCCTTTGGTCATTTATGTTTTAAGTATTTTAAGTAGTACAGTTTTAATAGCTTTTATATTATGTAGACAATATATAATAAATTTTTCAATTAATTTAAGGCCTTTTTTTTTAGTTTTTATTGGTTGTCTTATATTTATGTAAAAAATAAATTTTAAAATTTAGCATAAATGAAAATGAATTGAAATTTCTTATTTTAAATTTAAATGTCTTTTAACGTTATCTTTCATATATTTGATTTTCATAATTTAAAAATTGTAAACAATCTTTTTCTTCATTTTTGAGGGTGGTCTTATATTTTTGTTCAGGGATGTATATTTTTATATCATCTTATAGAATTTTTATTGAAAAATTTTTTTAAGTCAGTACATGAATATTTTTCAATTTAAGTAAATGATACTTGAGAGATTTACTGATTTAAACATTTTGGGTTTTTTCCCTTCATTTTTTAGTTCTAACAAAGCAATAATGCTATAGAAATGTTTTGCATCTTTGGCTTCGAGACCTAATAATAAACCTAATTAGAAATGTTTAATCAAATATGAGGAATTATAATTAATTTTTTCTTTTGAAGTTTTGACATTTAAATCCTGTATGATTAGTTATGTCTTGCAGCAACATGGCTTTTGTTTATGAAAGGTTTAGTTTGGCTTTTTGTTTTATGGTACATCAATTTTCATTAAAAAATTGCGGGGTCCAATGTGTAAACATTAAATTTGGTAGTTTCATATCAAACAATTTCAGGAGACATACTTAACATAATGTTTATCATTATAAGTGATGGAACTGGCAGCACTGGTTCAAATCCTGGACAAGGCTGTTTGCATTTCACTTCATGCTCTTAAGAAAGGCATGAATCCATCTCTTCTACCCTCAAGTACTGGTAAATAGTAGAGCAGAAAGGGTTCTTTAACCTTGGTTAGGTAACCAGACTAGGAGAATGAAAACACTGATTTCAAACCAGCTGCTTTAGAATTGACCTTGTGTTACATCCTGCTTGTAGCAGAGGGATTGGGTAAATATATATATCAAACAATTTGACTATCCTTAAAGGAGAACAGACAAGCAATCTCCTCCCAATTCTTGATATAAGTTGCAAATATTTTTCTTCCCAGTTACAGATACAGATAATCTCTATACATTGGAAAGTTTATAAAGATATATTCAAATAAAGAGAGCCAAAGGTCATTTATAGAAATGTATAATAGATTATCCTTTCATTAAAAGAGATGATGTCAAAATACATCAAGCTAAGGCATTTCATTGACAAGTTATCGATTACATGGAAATCTGATCTATCAGATAAAATAAAACCGGATTTTTTCAAAGCTGTAGTTGTGTCCATACTACTATATGGATGCACCATATAGGCACTAACAAAACACAAAAGCTAGATAGGAAATACACAAGAAGACTTAATCATATCCTAGAAGCGACCCACCCCACATCTTACAAACAAAGAAGACATGCAGGGTAGTGCTGGAGATATGAGGACAAACTCATCAGCAACGTTCTCTTATGGCCTTCTACACATGGAATGACCAGCAAAGACCCACATACATCAGCTCTGTATGGATACTGGATGCACTCTAGAGGACCTACCTGGAGTGATGGATGATAGGGATGGAAGGCAAGAGAGAGTCAAGAAAATCTTGATGATTATAATTATGATGTTCAAATGATAAGGAGACGAAGAGGTGGTATATTTATATTCTTTATCTTATAATAACTTATCATATTTACCCCCCCCGCTTGGGCAGGATATGACACAAGGTCAATTCTTAAGCGGAGTTTAACAGGTTTGAATTCAGAGTATTCCTTCTCCTAGACTAGTTGCCGCACCAAGACTGAAGAACTCAGTCTGTCCTACAATTTACCCAAAGTTGGAGTAGGATAATTGGATTCATACCTTTCCCAAGGGTATTAGTGCTATGTGAAATGCAATAAGTTTCGTCCAGGATTTGAACTCGTGTTGCCGTGTCCATTTCCTATGATGATAACCATTACACCACGGGCACCTCCCCTCTGATAATAATTTATAGGTAAGAATACACATTCATAAGAAATAAAATAAAAAGTATTTTATTAACATTTGAATAAGTGAATGCACTATTAAAGAATAAGGAATCTATGTAACATAAGTAAAGTAAAGTTGTCTCCCTTTAGTCGGGGGTGACCCAAAGGATCCCTTTTCGATAGCTACTACACCAAGGTGTAGGGGAGGGTGCTACTCCTTTCCCTGGATTGCTCCACTTTACCCTCGATCCGTACCTTATAATGCTGAGTGTTAAGCAAGGTAGCATCAAGTACCATTTTTTGAGTCTTTGGTATGACTCAACCTGGGATTGAACCCAGGTCTCCTAGGCTATTGGCGAACACTCTAATCATTATGCCACGTCCGGTAATAAAGGAAAAGTAGACCCCCACCCAATGACACATTCAATTCAAGACTTGATATCTATTTTTAGAAAAACTAACAAGCTACTATTTTTGATTGAATACTCAAATATGAATGCCAGTCATAAAAATATAATAGATAAGTAATCATTTACCAAGTTTTACTTAGTTTAGTACAAGGCTAGAAGCATGGGGCACCCAGTGAGAATTGTACTCACTAACAATGGTTTGCTAGACTTACTAACCATTACACTATGGGAGATTCTCAAGTTATGCATTTTTAGTTGTTTACTAAGCTCAGTGTAGTTTGGCACAAGGCCAGAAATATGGAGCATCAAGTGAGAATCAAACTTATTAATAATAGTCTGCTAGTTTAGTTTAATAACCATTTGAGACACCTAAATTATCTTATTAGTAATTATTTACTAAACTTAACTTTATTTGGCACACGGCCAGAAGTATGGGACACCCATTAACAATGGTCTACTAAACTTGATTGTTAACCATAACACTAAGTGAGGTACCTATATATTAGTTTGGATTATTAATAAGAACCAGACATTGGCATAATGGTTAGAGTTTTTGCCAATGGCCCAGGAGACCTGGGTTCAATCCCAGGTTGAATCATACCAAAGACTCAAAAAATGGTACTTGATGCAACCTTGCTTAACACTCAGTATTATAAGGTAAAGATCAAGGGTAAAATGGAGCAATCCAGCGAAAGGAGTAGGGCCCTCCCCTACACCTTGGTGTAGTAACTATCAAAAAGGGAGCCTTCAGCTCACCCTCGACTACGGTTGCCAACTTTACTTACTTATTAATAAGAAATAATAGCCAGAGATACAATTCTTGGCCTGTTTCTTTTTCTTTTTTTTTTTGAAGACTGAAACTGTTTTGTTACAAAAATAAATCTAAAAATTTCTTTACCAAGCTGAAAGATTTTTCCCAAAATATTTTTAGTATCATTCGGGAATTATTAATCTTGTATTCTTAGAAACAAATAGATAAAAGTTGTTTCCTAACATGACCTCACAAAATATAATTATTTTATCAACATTATAAAGTAAGTTTGAAAATTAATGACTGTTTCAATATTTATTGTTAATCATGATTTTTTTACAATAAACTTTTTTCTTTTTTTAATAAATGATGGTTTTGTTGAAAGCTTTTATAATTATTCTCGGCATCAATAATGTCAGGTTTCTTGAACCACCCTCTAAATAACTGTATAACTCAACTAAATGCAAATGATTAAATGTTACACCCAGTCATAACCTTCAATAATTGACCATTCTGTTTTGATAGAGAGGAAAAAAAGAACAGGCAATGTAAAAAGTAAAGTTAGCGACCATAGTCAAGGGTGACCAGAAGGCTCCCTTTTTAATTGCTACTACACCGAGGTGTAGAGGAGGGTGCTACTCCTTTCCCTGGATTGATCCACTTTACCCTTGATCCATACCTTATATTGCTGAGTGTTAAGCAAGGAGGTATCAAGTACCATTTTAAAAGACTTTGGTATGACACAACCTGGGATTGAACCCAGGTCTCCAGGACCATTGTTGAACACTCTACCCACTAGACCAATGAGCCAGTAAAAAAAACAAGCAATGTAACAAAGAGAAAAATAAATCACATATATGTATTTACCAACACCTATACACACAAGGTCAATTTTTATGAGGAGTTCAACTGGTTTGAATTCAGAGTTTTCCTTCTCCTAGACTGGTTGCCATACTAAGATTAAAGAGCTAATGACTGGAGTGAGAATAGTTAATTCATGCCTTTTGAAAAGGTATCAGTGAAATGCAAACAGCCTAGTCCAGGATTTGAACTCTGGTCACCATGTCCATTTTTTCTGGCAATGACTATTATACCACAAAAGCCTCCATAAATCACATACAATAAGAAAGAAAGAATAGGAAGCGAGGAAGGAAAAAAATTGATCTATATATCATTGGAATATGAAGAAGGAAGAAAGAGAAATTAAGGGGAAAAAAAGAGAGAGAGAAAGAAATGGGAGAGATAGAGAGGGAAATGAATAAAAAGAAAGAAATGAGGAAAGTTTATTTTGAAAACTTATATTGGAAGTTTATTTTTAAATTAAAAAAAAAAGGACATGATATTTCATAAATGATAATGGAATCTTCTGAAAGTCAATAGTATATTCAGTTTTAATAAATTTTTGGTACTTATTTATCAACAGATAAATACACACTAGTCTAGATATTTTCATTTATTTATTTATTTGTCTGTTTGCAAGGAAACAAGCAATAATTGATAATAAATGAGGATAATTTATAAAATAACTGACACAAAAATTGATACAATCATATGCAATTTAAAGAGAGCATTTTTTTTGTTAACTTTATACATTTATTTTTGTAAATTTTTTTTGTAAATTTCTGTATGAAAATAAGAAAAAGAAAGCTTATTAAAAGTAGAATTTCCACGGGTAATCCTTTTAATATATTGCACCTCTTCAAAAAGGAATTAAAGATGAGATAAAAAGGAAAGCAGAGTGTTAAGTAACTGCATTAACCTTTAGTTTATGAAGCCATTTTTTTTTCTGAGTAATAAATCTTGGGAAGACAAGGATCTGTTGGATGCATATGAATAAACCAAGTCCATTGTAAATCTTTTGATGCACAGTTAAAAAAAAAAAAGAAAAAAAGTGACCCAGGTAACAAGACTGTTATATATCATCCTGGCCAAACTCTTTCTAGCTTCAAAAAAGTCATAAAGACTTACTGTTGGATAAACTCAAATCATAGAAAGAGAAAAGAATTGTTTTTTGATAAAGACAGTTGCATAGGGTTAATATAAATGATAAAAAAATATAATGCTGAATGACTGTAATAAACCAGAGCGAAAACAACAGTAAAATAGATTTGTCATGTTACAACCCATGACTGGCAAATGTTCTCTTAGACAAAAATCAAGATAAAAGGAAATACTAATAAAATTAATGGTTAACAATGCTTCATTTAGAAATAAAAATAAAAATAAGATATTACTAATATTATTAGCATAAAAATAATTTTAAAAAATATGGTATGTCTGGGCATTCAGTTGTGAGGTTCCAGTTATGGAGGTGTCCGTGGTGTAATGGTTATCATCGTAGGAAATGGACACGGCAACACGAGTTCAAATCCTACACGAGACTGATTGCATTTCACATAGCACTAATACCCTTGGAAAAGGTATGAATCCAATTATTCTCCCTCCAGCTATGGGTAAATATTAGAGTCCATTGGTGATCTTATGACATTTCATAACATTGTTTCTTAGTCCTGATGATGGTTCATTGAAAGTCAACTTTCTTTCATAAAAAATTCTTCCCCTTGGATTACTTTGTTTTTCAACATTTTTCACCAAATTGATACTAATTAATACAAATTGATAAGTATCTTTAAGATATTAAAAAAATACTAATTTTGACAATGGATCGATAGTGATCTTTGGTGCAGGCAAAGACAGGTCACACCAGGAAATAAAACCTCACCACAAGGAACAATAACTACATTTGCCGGATAACAAGAGACATATTAATGATGGTTCACTGAGTATTATACATTTGGAATAAAAAGTTTAAATTTCCTCCATCTTTTAAGTAGCAGGTTAAACAAGAATAATACAAGCCACAAAATATAGATAATTTCTACTGGTTTTATTGCATGCAATAATCCTACCATATATTGTGTTCTTTTGGTAAATGAATAGCTACTGATGAAATTAGCTGTCAGGATTTATCTATTCTACAATACACAATATTCAAGACAATTACCAAACCATTTAAGGTCATACAAACAACCATAATTATTTGTGTATAAGACGCACTATTTTTCCAGATTTTTCAGTCCAAAAGTTAAGGGTACATACAAAGTATATAAGTAAATTATTGACCAAGAAGATCCTAACTGGTGGCAAGCCTATAGAGACAAAGAAGACCAGCAACATGTTTTGGCTGGACTCATCCCTTCAAAAACTTTCCAGGAACAGTACGTACATATTTTCATCTTTTTTTTGATTGCTAAATTGTGCAAAGGTGGAATCTAAAGTTCATAAGATTTTTATTGAGAATTTCCAATTGATACCATAATTATTTGTGTATAAGACGCACTATTTTTCCAGATTTTTCAGCCCAAAAGTTAAGGGTATATATACAAAGTATATAAGTAAGTTTTTTTTCTAGCTACATATCTTACCATATATTCAAGACAGCATGATTCAAAGTAAGATATATCTAGAGTCAAAACTAATAGGCTTCATTGCTGTTACGGAGAAATATCCACTGAAATGAATTATTTTGGTTCTTCTAATATGATCTTATTTTTGTTGCTTTTTTGTGAGAACATGTCTATATGTTTGCTCTAAATACAGTGGAAATTTTGTGTTTTAAGATGTAAAAGTAAGTTAGCGACCTGAGGGTGACCCGAAGGTTCCTTTTTCAATAGCTACTACACCAAGGTGTAAGGGAGGGCGCTACTCAATTCCCTGGATTACTCCACTTCACCCTTGATCCTTACCTTATAATGCTGAGTGTTAAGCAAGGTGGCATCAAGTACTAGTTTTTTTGAGTCTTTGGTACAACTCGATCTGAGATTGAACCCCGGTCTCCCAGACCATTGGTCAACACTCTACTCATTAGACCAATAACCTCTATAAATTATTATTTTTAGTCAATAGGAACCAATAAAAAATTGCCCCATCGGCTGGAGCTGTAGAATACACTGACTGCACCTCTGCAGAGGGGTAAGACCCCTACCCCAATGAGAGTCCTGGTATGACACAAAATAATCTGATGGTGAGGTTCTAGTGATCCTGGAGCTTTGGGGAATGCAGAGCACCCCTTCATTGCCATTGCTTCCAGGTCCACTCTGGCCCAGAATGGTAGCACCTGATAGGGCTCTATCTATAGGTTAAATAGAACTAACTGCATACTTATGCTAAACTGAATTGTTTGAATTAGAACTGTTTGACTAAACGGAATAGCTTAAAATACAAATGTTTTTAACAATTAAACTGTACTTACATTTAAACTGTGTGCTTATGCCAAACTGAATTGTTTGAAATGAAACTGTTTTTGACATTGAAACTGTACTTACACAAAACTGATTTGTTTAATATAGGACTGTTTTGACATTTAACTGTGTGTAAAGAAAATATGTACTTATACTAAACTGAATTAGCTGAATTAGAACTGTTTGAAACTGAACAGTTTGAAATAGAAATGTTTTTGACAATTAAACTGTGTACTCATGCTAAACTGAATTGTTTGAAATAGAACTGACTATTTGCATAAAAATGGATTTGGCGTTAAATGACCTACAAAGATTGATATGCCATAAAAAATCCAACCAACCAACCAACCAACCAACCAATAAAAAATTGAACAAATGTAAAATTTAGATTTAATTTAGCTGCTACAAATTCTAAAAAGTCAGTGCGTATTATACATGAGAATATTTTTTTCAGAAATTCGTAGTCCAATGTTGTAGGTGCATGTTATACACATGTTGTGGAGGTAAACCTGTATCCCGTTGTATTAAAATGTGATATTCTAGTATGTATATATAGTTAATAAATTACAATAGGTGGAGGACTTGACTGACACCATTTATCAAATACGACATAACTGCCTTCTGTGTCTGATTATTTACCACAAAGAAAACTACTTTTATTTCTTGTTTGATAGAGTGCACTTATAACAGTTATACAAAAATAACTACAGGAATACTGACTTAAACCTACAAATATGGGTTACAGAATATGGTTCAGGTACCCAGAACTGACACAATACTTTTAGATATTATTTCTATGAAGAGCTCTCTGAAAGTAGAGCTTCCTTTTAATTTCCAAGGAAACAGGAAACACAATAACACTATTGTATAGACCAAGTTTTTAGCTACGAAGCACTATTTTTCATATAGTCACTATCAATGGCTATGACTTTTCATCAGTAACAAAAAAGAACCTGTATAACAAGCTTGTCAGAGGGTTGCACCAAAAGTAATGCTTCTTATTTATTTCAATAGGATTTAAAAGATCATGTTTCCAAAAGAAAAAGTTCATGAATCTTTCAAACTATCGATTTTTATTTCTGTGAGGGACACTGAGAATAAGTAAATCCTCTAATTTTAATGTTCCATAGAGCAAGTTTTCAGCTACAAAACTATATAAAAGCATATATCATAAAATAAAAGGCAAACATAATTCCTAAATTTCCATTCGGACTTTGTCTCACTTCACTTTCCTTCTATCCCGAGTCCAGGCTATTGTGAGCACATTGACTTTTACATGAGGAAAATTTCTTATTTTGTTTAATCTGTTCATTTTCTGATTTTATTCATTTGTAGATGGAAAGTTTTACTTTCTCAGACACATGGCAAATGGCCCTAAGTACTTGATGCCATAGGCTTCTACGTTTGTAGTACCTTGAGCTGGGCTTGTCTTCACTGCTTGTGGCTAATGATCAGTAAAATTGCTGAATAGCTGTTATATCAAAGAATTGCAAGAAAATAAAAATCAACTAGAATGCATTTTGCTAGCATAGAGAAATAAAAATACGACAAGGTTGATGTGCCTTGTCCTTCTCGGCAAAAGTCTTTTAACAAAGGCTGTTATCTCCGGGGCAGAGCAATGAAAATAAAAAAAAAAGGGTCCCATAAGTGTTTTGCACTCAATTGCTTTGCAAAATGTCAGTGCACTCTTGTTGTTTGACTGCTGCACTTATTCTTTTTTTCTGAGTCAACTGGGTGCAGTTGCATGTGCTTGTGCAGCAGCAGCAGCAGCAGTCAGGATGGGATGGAAGGTCAGGAAAGAAAGAGAAGCAATGAAAGAAGAAGAAAAATGAAAGAGAAAAAGAAAGGATTAATGATTACTTCTAAAACTTCAAATCACAATCAAAACCGGCATTCAAAAGAATAGAAAAGGAATTGATTACTGGATCAATAGAATCATAAAGAGAACATTTATTATTAAGGAAATTTAAGAAGAAGAAGAAGAAGAAGAAGAAGAGCTGCTATCATTACGTAATACAGGCCATGTTGACTTTGGGATATATGTTTGTAGGAAAGTTACTGGCTTGTTGTGTTTATATAACTTTCAGTCAATGTTTGACACAAAACTTAATGATTACATAGTTTTCACTGTTTAAATCATCCAACAAAAAGAAAAAAAAAAAAAAATGAAGCTGAAGATTGAGTGGCCATTTACTAAGATTAGCTTGGTATAAAAACAAGTGTGAGGCACCAAGTGAGAATCAAACTTTCTAACAATGGATGGTCAGTTCAATAACCAGTTATACCACACAAAGTGCTTAAATAGTCATTTACTAAGCTTAGTTTAAGCCAGAAATATTGGATACCCAGTTAGAATGAAATTCACAAACAAGCTTTGCTTGCTAATCATTATATCATACAAGTTGTCCAAAGCTGAAGATTGAGTATTTATCCAATCCCTCTGTCATAGTCAGGATAGAACACAAGGTCAATTCAGGTTTGAATTCAGAGTATTCAATCTACTAGACAAGTTGCCATAACATGGCTAAAAAAAACCAGTCTATCCTACAGTTTATTGATAGCTAGGAATAGATGGATTCATGCCTTTCCTAAGAGCATCAAAGTGAAATGAAAAGCAAACTTATACATAAGTATGTACAGTACTTAAAAACAAACAAAAAGAAAAAAAAAAGGAAATAAAAAAAACTAAAAAGAAATTTAAAAAAAAACAAAAAGGAATTTAAAAAAGAACAAAAAGAAATTAAAAAAAAACAAAAAATAAAAAACAAAAAGAAATAAAAAAAAACAAAAAGAAATAAAAAAAAACAAAATAAAAAACAAAAAGAAATTTAAAAAAACAAAAGAAATTGAAAAAAACAAAAAGAAATTAAAAAACAAAACAAAAAGAAATTAAAAATTAAAACCAAAAAGAAATTAAAAAAAACAAAAGAAATTAAAAAAACAAAAAAAATTAAAAAAACAAAACAAAAAGGAATTAAAAAATACAAAAAAAATAATAAAAAACAAAGCAATAAGAAATTAAAAAAAAAAATGAAGCAAAATAGAAATTCAGAATGATCAGGTGAAATGTTTACATGAAAATAAGTTATTTTTAAAAATCAAGAATTAGAAATTATTTCACTCGGTCTTTAATTATTTTTAATTTGTATTAATTATTTTCAATTTCTAATATTTATTTCTTCTTCTTCTTTTTTTTTTTTTGGTGGAGGGATTGAACTTGACTTGTTGAGTTCATTTTCCTAATAACTGCTATATTATACACACCAACACAAAAACCGAAGATTGAGAAAGGTTAGATTGGTCTAGTCTCAGTTTCTTTGTTTAATGGCATATCAACTTTTGTGGGTTGTTTAATGTCAAAGCTGGGTGGATAAGGCAGTTCATACCTTTCCCAAGAGTATTAGTCCAAAAGTGAATATAATAGCATGACTGGAGTTTGAACTTACTTACTAAGATGTCCCAGTCCAGAACATTAGCCACTACACCATAGAAACTCCCCACCAAGTAAAAGTTTGACAACTTTTCAAATGAACACTTGTTCTATCATAGGTTTATATTTTGATCCTGATTCTTATATACAAACAATAAAGCCATAAAGTTTACAAGGATCAAATGACTTGTTTGTTCAAAGTCATAGCTGAAATTTAGGAGAGAGAGAGAGAGAGAGAGAGAGAGAGAGAGAGAGAGAGAGAGAGAGAGAGTCCCTTAAAAACTCTTATAAATAGTATTTCACCTAGTATATTTCTACTGACATTATACAGGGTATTTCAAAATATTTGATATCCTTTGAGATGTACAGGGTGTTTCAGAAATATTGATGTAATTTCATAATATAATAACTTGACCAATTCTCGTTCAAATCATCTCAAATTTTAACAGCGTGTGTAGAAACAACTAAAAATTCTGTGTTTAAAAACCTTTTCGTTTCCAGTGAATGGAATTTTTGTACCTGAAAAGAAAAAAAAAACACAAAACAGTAAACATAGAATTTTAGTTATTTCTTCATGTGCTGTTAAAATTTGAGTTTATTTGAATGAGAATTGGTCAAGTTATTAGAAATATGAAATAATACCAATTTTCTAAAACACTGTACATTAATACATCTTATTAGTGGTGTGTATTTTTAGAAACAAGGTACACATCGCTTAATTTTTGAAAATGATTCTGTAAAAAAATCAAAACTATCTTTACCTATTGAGTTTAACTTATTTATTTTAACTAAATTATAGAACTCTTTAGAGAGCTTGCTCAGTCAGCTGAGGCTGTAGAATACACTGACTACACCTCTGCAGAGGGGTAAGACCCCCCCCCCCAACGAGTGTCCTGGATATGACACTAAACAATCTGATGGTGAGGTTCCAGCAGTGCTGGAGCTTTGGGGAATGCGGAGTACCCCTTTATTGCCATTGCTCCCAGGTCCACTCTTTATGGGTTAAATAGAACTAACAGCATACTTATGCTAAACTGAATTGTTTGAGTAAACTGAGTAGCTTGAAATAGAAATGTTTCTGACAATTAAACTGTACTTACATTTAAACTGCGTGCTTATGCTTAACTGAATTATTTCAAATAGAACTGTTTTTCAACATTAAAACTGTATTTACACTTAACTGAATTGTTACATATAACTGCTTGAATAGTTTAAAATGGAAATGTTTTTGACAATTAAACAGTGTACTTATGCTAAACTGAATTGTTTTAAATAGAAGAAATTATTCACATAAAAATGGATTTAGCATTAAATAACCAGCAAAGGTTGATATGCCATAAAACCCAAGAAACCAAACCAAACCATCTTTAGAGATCCTCAGTGAATTTGCAATGAACTTATTTCAAAGAATATTTGAAACTTGTCAGCAGATATTCAACTTACAAAATCTGTACCTCTAATATGAAAAATTCAATTTGCAGGAATCTCTTTCCACAATAAAATGATATGGCTCTCACCAATCAAATAAGGAGTGTGTTTTGGTGAAAGACTAAACTGAGAAGTATGCAGAACATCAGAAATCAGAAGCAGCTTGCCAGGCAAAGTAAACAGCCACCAACTGGTGGGTACTAAGTATTTTGATATTTTTTCCAGCAGTAACTATATATATATATATATATATATATATATATATATATATATATATATATTTGTTTAAAAAATCAAGAAATTAAGAAATAGTATTTCAAACAAGAATATATATTTTGCTCTGCAGGTATATTTTGTATTAAACAGTCATGCATTGAGCAATCATTCTTTGGATATTCACAGTCTTTATTTACTTGATATATATATATATATATATATATATATATATATATATATATATATATATATATATATATATATATTATTCTGATTTTATCATATTTCTTGAATGATATCATAAACATGAATAACCAAATAATGTAAATAGAAATTATCATTCAATGGTATAAAATTTTTTGAAATTGTTAAAATTTGTTTAGAATATTCTGAAAATTTTGTTTAGAAACTCATGTTCAGATTGATTAAATGATTTTAGTGGCAAGCCAGCCAATCTAGGGTTAGTTTATGCTTTGAAGTTAGGGAATGACATTCATTGTACACGTATATTTACATCTCTTGTGTAGTTTCTAAAGTTTTTTTTGCACATGGTTATATGATATCAAGTATTCCTGTTCAATACAAATAATTTGCAAACATATCAATTTGACCAATAGATGGGACCCTAACAGGTACTATCACTCCTGGTCAGAGTGGTTCTGGGAGTAATGGCAATGAAAGAGTACTCTATACTCCCCAGATCTTTAGAACTGGAGCCTCACCATCAGATGCAGTTTAGTGTAATACTCAGGACATTTATTTTTGAGGAAGGTCTTACCTTTGCAGCAGAGGATAGAGTCATTGTATTCTAAGCTGCATTGACAAGGCATGTTGGGCTTAGCGGTTAATTGTAATAACAAACATTCAAACAAACATTCAGTTAACATTTCAAAGGTCATGTGATGCATTCAATGTAACCTTTAATTACTGATAATTATTTCTAATTCTACTGGCAAGATTATAACAAAATTATTTGTTTACCTCGAGCCTATTTTTCAGGACACACCACTGCATCTCACTAAATGTTGGAAGAAGACGTCTCAACGAACCACCCTCAACTCACAGATCTCTAGGTGAACTTCAGTGTTGTTCCCTAAAATATCTGGCAGACTTTAGAAAGGGATACAATGAGTGAATTACATTCAACAGAAACTGGGGGAATTTCAATGGTGTAAGGATAAAGTAAGTGAGTTCAAACTCCAATTGCACTATTTCATTCATTTGGGAAAGGCATGAACCCGCTTATCCCTCAACTTAAGTTGTTTGATTTGGTGAGTCAGTGAGTTTGAACTCTGGTTGCACTATTGCCTTCACTTTTGGACTAATACCCTTAGGAAAGGCATGAACCAGCTTATCACTCAACTTAAGTAGTTTGATTTGGTGAGTGAGTGAGTTCAAACTCCAATTGCACTATTGCATTCACTTTTGGACTAATACCCTTGGGAAAGATATGAACCCCCTTATCCCCCCAGCTATGTGTTAAATAGTATCACTGCTGTTCTTCTCCAAGAATGACTCTAGCATAAAATCACCCATGAAGTTTGATACACCATCAAACAAAGAAACCAAAACCAACAGCAACCCTGTGCTACCAAAAAAATTTGTAAAGAAGGTTTTATAGTGGTTTAATATCTTATATTAAATATACAGTATCAACCATAAATAAGTGACCATGTACCAGACTACGCAAAGAAAATACAGTATCACCCATAAATAAATACAACTCTTTTGTAGAAAATTAATTTTCTTCTTAAACCAAGATAACAGAATTTTATAATTTTGAGTTGGATATTGTACAATGAAAATGGATATTATTTGGTATTATTTATCACCACACTCTTCAGTATTGAAACTATATAGTAAAAACTATGAATATGTAGCAATCCAAAAATAAATACATTCGTTATATACATTTATTTTTGGATTCAGATGTGTAGCAATTGTTGGTATTGGCAAATTGGTTATTGTTGTAGGACTTGGTGACCTATGTTCAAATCATTTCACCCTTATACCCTTCAGAAAGGCATGAAACCATCTCTTCTCTCCTCAGCTAGGTGCAACTAGTTTTCAAGAAGATACTTTGCTTAAAAACTGAACTTGTGATGCATTTTGCTTGTGGTGAAGAAATTGGGTAAATATATAAAGAGGTGAAATAATTTACAGTTATATCAGTTGGAGCGTTTAAATACAGAGGAGTTTGGTAATAAATAACACCAAATAATGTTAACTTTGACTGTATAATATTCCACAAGAAATAATAAAATTCTGTTACATTTGGTTAATAAGAAAATTAACTTTTTATAAAAAATTGGAAGAGGTGTATATATTTATGTCGGTCTTCTTCTAAGCAGCGGCTGTATCAATTCAACTCTATGGCAGTATCACATGGATACTGTCAATGTGTATAGAGAAAAAGTTAGGAAGGAACTGCACAAGAATGCTCTGAGCTATATTGAACAAATCCTGGAAGCAACATCCCACGAAACAGCATCTGTATGGCCACCTACCTCTTATCAATAAAATCATCCAAATAAGACAAACAAGGCCCTCAGGAGACACTGCTGGAGAAGCAAGGATGAACTCATAAGTGACATTCTCCTGTGGCTCCCTGCACACAGACATGCCAATGTTGGCTGACCAAGAAGAACTTACATACAATAGCTCTGTATGGACACAGGATGTAGTCTAGAAGGCCCGGTGGAAACCATGGATGATAGGGATGAATGGTGAGAGAGAGAGAGAGAGAGAGAGTCAGGGAAATCCATGCTAGCAGCAGAACTTGATGATGATGATGATGACATATTTAGGACTGATAATGTATATATATATATATACACACATAAGCATGAGAAAATTTTGATATATAGATATCAATAGATATATGGATGAAATATTTGACTGAATGGGAAAAGAAAATGGATGAAGAAATTGAACCAGCTGAGTGTATAAGTAGATATGACCTTTTGCCCTTTATTAGATAATGATTTGGTAAAATTTCAAACTTAATGAAAAGTATTAGGGAACATTAAAACTGTTTTTGAAGTTATCATAGTAATATAATTAGGAATGCCAATAATTATGCGGGGGGGCAGTCCCTATGATGGCTAATGTGCTGGACTGTGACATTAGAGAAAGTGAGTTTAAACTTCAGTCAACCCTAACCCTAACCCTAACCCTACCTATAGGAAAGGTATAAACCCTCGTATTCCCTCAGCTATGGGGTGAATAGTATTACTACTGTTATTCTACAAAGATGGATTTGGCATTAAATAACCCATAAAGGTTGACATACAATTAAACAAAGAAGAATATATACATACATACACATATAGATACATACATCTTGGGCCCAGTTGGCTGGGACTGCATCTCTGCAGAGGAGTAGGATTCCCCCAACAAGTGTCCAGGATGTGACACTAAACAATCTGATGGTGAGGCTCCAGTAATGCTGAAGCTTTGGGTAATATGGAGTACCTATTTATTGCTATTGCTCCCAGGTCCACTCTGGCCTGGAGTAGTAGCACCTGATAAGGTCCTCTCATTGGGTTAGATAGAACAGTGTACTTAGGCTAAACTGAATTGTTTGAAATAGTACTGTTCATATGTCTAAAAATTGATTTGGCATTAAATAACCCACAATGGTTGATATGCCATAAAACTAAACCAAAGTAAACCAAACCAAATACATATATCCCAGCTATGAGATGAATAGTACTACTACTGTTCTCCTACAAGGATGGCTTCGGCATTATGTTGTATACTCATATGCAGATTCATGCAAAACACAACGACACAATGAAGACGAGCGACACAGTCTTTTAGAAAAATATGTACCTCTAACTTTATTTGAAAGGGTTTGCGTGTGAGAGGGAGCTGGAGACTGAACAGAACTGCAACATATTGACCCCCACTCTTATGGCCATCAGCGTCTCTTTCCCGCTCTCCAGGGCTGCTCAACCGGAGGCCTGGGGGCTCAGCCCTCAGCTGGATGCTGGCTTTCTCTACCACATCTTGTCACCAATTCTCCGATCTCCAAACTCACTGACTTCCTGTCTTCACTGAGTTATATAATAGTTCAATCGCCCACTCAATATCTTTGGAATGGCATGTTTGATCGTCATCAAGTGGAAATAACTGTCATGCAGTTCACAAGTCACTCTCTTCCGGTGCATCAGTCTCTGACTGTATCATGGAATTTTACCTTGTCCCATATTGTCAGCCAAGCCCACCTACGCAATTTCTTCCCATAACTGCCATCGGAATGTCTCACTTCCTTCCAGTGCATCACTTTGGAATGGCATGTTTGGCCGGGTCCAAGGTCAATATACAACAATTAAATAACCCACAAAGGTTGATATGCCATTAAACAAAGAAACCAGATCAAACATGAACAATTATTATGAAACTTTAAAAGTGGGAAAAATGTTTGAAATTATGCTCATGATCATTATTTAAGCAATGAAAGAATTTTAAAAATATAATTATTATAATTTTGTGGGATGTAGAATATTGTGAGTAATAAATTACAATTAAATAAAGAATTAATATTAGTGAATGTTAGAGATAAGTTTTTGTTATTCTAACTTAGGCCACATTTAAGGGGAATATTGTTTTGTTTTGCTTTAATCGTGCCAGCAAAAGTGATATGTTATAAAATCCTAGTTATTGTGATGTTGAGATTACAGTGGATTCACTAAGTTTTCAGTATTTCTGGTTTTGCATGTGAAGTGATATGTGTGACTTTTTTAAAGTTAAAATTGTGTTCCTAAAAGATATATGAAGTGATGTGAGTGCCTGTTTCTATTCAAATTGTGGTCATAAAAAATATATGAAGTAACATGTGCTTTTTTCAAGTAAAATTTTGGTCAAAATAAATATATGTGTGACATTTTTTAATTAAAATTGTAATCAAAATAAATGTATGAAGTGAGGTTTGTGATTTTTTTCAATTAAAATTGTAGTCAAAATAAATATATGAAGTAATGTGTGTGCCTTTTTCAATTAATTGTGGTCATGATAAATATATGAAGTGACATGTGTGACTTTTTTAAATAAAAATCATGGTCAAAATAAACAGAAAGTGACATGTGTACCTTTTTTTTCAATTAAAACTGTGGTCATAATAATTATATGAACATTCAACCAAAATGGTTTTCATATCTTATTTTCCCATCCAATATATATATATATATATATATATAAGTTTTATAGATTGAAACTGAGGTGGATGAGGGAAGTAATAGTTGTTGGCATATATAGGCCCTAATCTGTCACTCTCTCTGCGTTTCTGTTTCACTCTGTCTTCTTTTTTCTCTCTTACTTTCCTTCTCTGTGTCTCTTCTGGTTCTTTCTCTCTTCTTTTAATTTCTCTTTCCTTCCAACTTATTCTTTCTTTGTTTTTTCATTCTATGATTTCTTTCTTTTGTTTACTTGAGTTATTTGTAAGGATTTCAGTAAATCAATGCTCCTTCATTCTCAATTTACCAATATAACTGATGTCACCTTCTTGAACCCATAGACAAGTCAAAGTGCCAATTATATAGGAAGAATCTTGTCATGATGGTAACTACATTAATATGTAGATATCGCAAATAACAAGTAATATATATATATATATATATATATGTTATATAGTCATCTACATGTTCATGCAGCATCATAACGACACCATAATTACAACGCAGTGACAAAGACAGACGCAGGAATAAACGACGCAGGAAGGAAGGACGCAGGAAGACTTCTTTAACAATATTTTACCTCTCACTTTATTGCAAGGGTTCGAAAGGGTTGTTCAAGGGTTGCATGTGAGAGGGAGCTGGAGACCGAACATAAACTGTAATATCTTGACCCCACTGTTATGACCGTCACGTTGTGTCTTCTTGTTCTCTAGGGTTGCTCAACCGGAGGCCTAAGGTCCACTGCTGGATGCTGGCTTTCTTTATTGCATCTTATCAGCATCTTCTCTGGACCCCAAACTCCATCGGGGTTTCCGAGGGCCCCCTCGGTCAGGTGTGGCTTTCCCTACCACATCTGGTCCCTAGCTGTCTGGAATTCTACTGGCAACTGCTTCTTGGACTTGAACTCAACTGAGTTAAATAATAATTCAACGCCCACACAATCGCCCACTGGATCTTTGAAATCTAATGTTTCATCGTCATCAAGCGGAAATAACTGTCATGCAGTTCAGAGGTCACTCTCTTCCGGTGCATCAGTCTGTATTGGCACAGTGGGACCTTCACCTTGTCCCATATTATAAGCCTTAATCCGTCCATGCGATCTCTTTCGATTACTGGCCATTGGAATGTGTCACTTCCTTCCGGTGCATCACCTTGGAATAGCATTTTTTGGGGCCGGGTTGAAGGTCAAAACATAACATATATATAACCATGTAAAAATGTACAGACAAAAAAAATGGATGAGAAACATATGAATAAAATTAGTAAGGTATATGAAATGGGAATTAAAACAATGTTAAATGTAGCAGATTAAAAAAAAAAATTAACGTACCTTCCACGCCAAACCTCATAATCGTCTTGTAAAATAGATTTAAAAAAAAGTAAAAAGTTGCATACACACCTTGAAATAGACTAAGCTGAGCATTCGATTGGCTGGTTTCAACAGCCAATCGAATGCTCGGCCTGGTCTGAGGGATTTTTATTTTGAGCCGTCCAAGACTGATAAAAGCCATAAGTTTTTCAGAGCGTCCTATAGGGTAGGTGACTCAGAGTTTGATCATCTCTGAGGGGATCGTTCTGGTGAGGGGAGTATGATGTTGCAAGACCCGAAACTCCTCAATGACCTAGAAGATTAACATCACAGACGACACCTACTGGCGCCAAATTAAGTGCGTATATTTAAGGTATATATATATATATATACACACATACACACACACATATTGAAAGTGAAATTTAAAAAATGAGAATATAAAAAAATCAAAAATGTATGTGTGTGTGTGTGTGTGTGTGTATACACATACACACACACACACAAGCACACACACATGCATATTTTTGATTTTTTAAAAATAATAAATGGTAAATAAATTTTCATAATGAATAATAAATAAATTGATTTTTTTTCCAAAAATAAAATAGGTTAATTTATTGACAAGATTTTAGTTGCTGAAGGTTTTGTGAGTCGTGTAATAAAGTTTTTTCAATACATTAGAATACATGGCACCAAGATGATAACATTATATCTAGTTTTGAGACCAACTTCTAACCCATATCTTTTTGTCCTCCTCTCTTTATTTATTTATCCTCTTTTTTTCTTTTTTTAAATGAGTAAGAATCCATTGAAAGAATATTTTTTATGATTTTATTTCAAGAAACAGACCAGACGTGTGGTCTATTAACTCCCCTGATGATTGTAACCATGTGTTCTAGAGTAGCTTACAGCCCTTCCGCACTCTACCAGATGGTCTGGCCTATAGCCATAAATAGCCTATGATTAAGGACTTCGATGGTTGAGTAATAAGCTGATATTAAGTTGATTAATATTCGGACTGATCTTATTTCGTTTAGCTCTCCAGCATTTTGACCCTCCTCAATTTCTTGTAAATTCTCTTGTTAATTGTTTGTATCTTATTGTACTGTGTCCTTTTTGTATGTATCCGTTAGCACCGGATATATACGGGTGCTGAATAAATATATTAAGCATTCATTCTTTTCTGTGTAGCATTCACCTCGACAATACAAAACCATAAAACTCTCATTCATGAGTTTTTACTTTGCCTTACTTTTATATTTTCAACATCTTACAGACTTTTATGATATAATTTGAGTGTATATATACATAATATAACAATATATTGTATCTATCTATCTATCGAACTATCTATCTATATATATGTGTGTGTGTGTGTGTGTGCGTATGTATATATTTAGGCAGCATTTCTTCATTAATATATATTTCATTGAACATAATAGACATTTTTTGTCAACAGCTTTTTTTGTTAATCCTTTCGTATTGCCGTATTGATTTTATAATATTCGTCGGGAATAGGTTGATGAATCTTCCATAATCATTTATTTCCCAAGTACTTTCTGCCCGACTTTGGGCCATCATCAGGCGAGGATCTATTACAAAAGTGATGTAATTTTTGTATGTACATTACAACTTAGTAAGAAGAGTGTCTGTAACGTTGCAGTGTGTAGCATTTACTTTTGAATTTGTTTCTACAAATAGCGTCAGTAGCTAAAGATATTTAAGTACATTCGCACCAGTTCCTGCCGAATATTATAAAATCAATACGGCAATATGAAAGGATCAACAAAAACATATGTAGACAAAAAATGTCTGTTATGTTCAATGAAATATGTATTAATATATATATATATATATATATATATATATACACACACAAAAAATTAATTTTCACATTTTCAACACTTTATGTATTTTTATGATATAATGTGTGTGTATATATACTTAATCTAATGATATATATATATATATATATATATATATATATATATATTAGTTAACTTGGGTGACCATAGTCAGGGGCAACCAGAAGGCTTCCTTTTCAATAGCTACTACACTGAATGGGTAGGGGAGGGTGCAACTCTTTCCTCTGGATTGCTCCACTTATCCTTGATGTGTACCTTATAATGCTGAGTATTAAGCAAGGAGGTATCAAGTACCATTTTTGAGTCTTCAGTATGACTCGACCTAAGATCGAACCCAGATCTCCTGGATCATTGGCTGACGCTCTAACCATTATGTTAATAGGCTGGTATTTTCTAGATTTTATATATTTAACTGGCCCATTGGTCCAGTGGGTAGAGTGTTCAGCAAAGGACCAGGAGACTGGGGTTCAATCCCAGGTTGAGTTATACCAAAGCCTCAAAAAATGGTACTTGATGCTTCCTTGCTTAACACTCAGCATTATAAGTTATGGATCAAGGGTAAAGTGGAGCAATCCAGGAAAAGGAGTAGTGTCCTCCCCTACACCTTGGTGAAGTAGCTATCAAAAAGGGAGCCTTCAAGCCGCTCTCGACAACGGTTGCCAATTTTACTTACTTATATATTTTTATGATATAATGTGTGTGTATATATACCATATTTACCAACCCCTCTGCTCGGGCAGGATATGACACAAGGTCAATTTTTAAGTGGAGTTTTCCTTCTCCCAGACTAGTTGCCTCACCAAGGCTGAAGAACACAGTCTGACCTACTATTTACCCATAGCTGGAGGGAGAATAATTGGATTCATACCTTTCCCAAGGGTATTAGTGCTATGTGAAATGCAGTTAGCCAGGTCCAGGATTTGGATATATATATAATTTAATAATATATTGTATATATATATATATATACATATATATACATATAAATTGATATTATATATAAAATTCTTGTTGATTGAAATAGAGATGTGAAATGGAATAAAGTATGTTGGCATATTTGGGTCCTATGATTAAACCCCCTAAAACCCATCCCAAATGAAACCAAGTTGAATGTAATGTCGAATGTTGATATGACTTTCACATATTCTAAGAACAGATATCATAAATAACCATAGATTGATAGAGTTCAAGTTTGTAGTCATTATTAAAATTATTTGGCAAAATTTCAGCGAGCATTTCTTGAAATGGTTCCAGTGATAAGTCCTTCATTAGAGCAACCACAGGCAGCTTTTTGTAAAGCCGGAATTAGACTCCGCTTTGTTTACTGGGGGAGTTTTATGATTTCAATTATTTGAATTCCAGCCAAGATGATTACAATCAGTTTGTTATTATCCTTATTAGTGACATTCACAAAAGACATGGTAACATTGAAAGCTGCTATTATAAAAGAAAAAAAAAATAAAAGAAAGAGAAACAATAAATTGCTTTGGTGTTGTTGTCTAAGTAAATTCCATATATCTATTCTTTTGAGTGTGTCAGTGGCAGGGTTGGCACAAGGGACTGGCAATCTAAAAAGTCACCCAAAGTTCCATGTGTTAAGAGGCATTTATCATGGGCCTGTCACAGTAATAATTAAAAAAAAAATGGAAAAATGAATTAAATAAAATTAATATATAAATCAAAATAAGAAAACACCCAGATGAGAAATCAGAATGCTTATAATAGATGAAGGGTAAGTTGTCTGGACATTGGCATAATGGTTAGAGTGTTCGCAAATGGCCCAGGAGACCTGGGTTCAATCCCAAGTCGAGTCATACCAAAGACTTAAAAAATGTTACTTGATGCCTCCTTGCTTAACACTCAGCATTATAAGGTACATATCAAGGGTAAAATGGAGAAATCTAGGGAAAGGAGTATTGCTCTCCCCTACACCTTGGTGTAGTAGCTATTGAAAAGGGAGCCTTTGGGTCATCCTCGACTAAGGTCACTAACTACTAAGTTGATTGAGGCAAGTTTGAAAAGAAATTTTCTGCATAGTGGTTTACTTACCCTGCTTTTCTTGCCCTCTTTTCAGCTATGTTGAAATTCAGAACCTCTGCTCTACCCTCTTCAAGTTGTAGTAACCAAAGGTCTTAAAGCCAGAAACAACTGGGAATGGCATATCTGGAATCCATGGGTCAAATAGATCTGTTTGAGATAAAGTTTAAAAATGATTTTGAATAACATTAACATTGATTTTGAATAACATCCATTGGTTCTTAAAACATTTATACTGTAACGAAGTATTGGAATTTAGGTAGCCATTGTTTTTAGTTGTCCGATACAAAAGATACACCTTCTGAGTAACAAGTCTGCATTAAGTTGCTGTGGTTCATATAGGCTATAGTCTTCTCTGATTGGTCAATCTGCTACTGGTGTTGACTGGCAAGCTTATGAATATTTGCTGACAATTTGTAGACGGTGGATACATCATTAGTAGGTCCCCCCCATAAACAATCCAACATACCTCTCTGTTTGGGGGTAAAAGATGGAATCTTCCACCTTTAAAAGAAATACATATTAAAATAAAGAAATGGGAATAACTTTTTTTTTTTATTATTAGTATTAATACAATTTTTTAATTAACATAAAAACATGATTAGTGATTAAGTTTTTTTGGTGGGGGGGGAGTTAGGATTAATTCGATGGTTTATTGTCATATCCCAGACACTTGTTTGGAGGAGTTTTACTCCTCTGTTGAGATGCAGTCAATGTATTCTTCTGCCCCAGTCGACTAGGCTAATAATGCCTAATTTACTAAGTTAAGAATCAATTACCTTCTATAATCTTTCTGAAAGTGTTTAATTTTATTCCTGTCATTGGCTTGATGAACATGACAGCTACATTTTTCTCTGTTTCAATGTATTCTAAAAGAATGGACCATATATTCATTTCAATCATGCATAAACTGAAATTTTATATCAATATGGTTCGAGCTTTGTTGAAAAACTGTTTTTTTTTGCCAAAACAATACTGGACTGATTATCACAATGAATAGTTGTCGGGTTTTCAAGTGACTCAAAGTTCCGTCATAGTTCTCAATAGTGCTCTAAGATACAGGGCTTCATGGTTTGCTAATGAAATAGCCATAAATTCTGCTTCGTATGTTGACAAAGTGACTGAATTATGCTTTTTAGATTTTCATGAAATCATTGGGTTATTTTTTGCCAATCTAAAGCAAAATTTGGTCATGCTTTTACTGTCACTTGAATTAGTCTAATCTGCGTCATAAAATCCTTCCAATTTCAAGGGTTTCAGCGATTTTTTAAATATTAGTGACTGATTGATTGTGTCATGTAAATAACTATAGTTCTTGAATGCCTTGTTTGATCAACAGTCAAACTTTAAAAATGATTTCCCAGGTTAAATCAATTGTATGTCCAGATAAACAGGGGACACCTGAGGAAGGTCGGAGGATAGAGCAGCTGAAACGTTGTGAAAAAAACAATAAAGACAAAGACAATAGTTCGAAAACTCTTACTGATAAAAAAATACGTAAGACATTTTTTGTCTTCATTAAATGGAAAAAATTTGGTTTTGCTAGGTCTTGAGACAACCTAGTAACTGTATAACAAATGTCTGGTCTTATTGCAACCATTACACATATTAGACTGCCAATAATTTCACGATAAGGTTTGCTATCTATTAAATTGACTTTGTCACTAGTTTTTGTTAGATCTATTTCATATGAAGTCGAGTGTGGTTTGCAATCTGCCATGCTGAACTTTGATATCTTCTCAATATATTTAGATTGATTCATTTTAATAGTATTATTTTTACATTCAAATTGGATTCCTAAAAACCAGGATAATTTCCCAATATCAGTCATTCTAAATCTAGAGTTCAGTCTTGTCTTAATTTGCATAAAGTGTAGCTCAGTTTTTGAAGCTATTAATATATTGTCTACCCACAATAAAATGATGGATATTTGATTGTGGACATTTTGAACATACATGCAAGGGTCCATAGGTGATGGCATGAAATTTTGTGTTGTTAAATAAGTATGGACTGTTTTATTCCAAGTTCAACCACTCTGTTTTAACCCATATAAGGATTATTTAAGTTTCCAAACATAATTCCCATTCTTACCTTCAAAGCCTTCAGGTGGCTCAACATATATTTCATAGTCTAAGGGGGCATTTAAATATGCACTCTTAACATTCATATGATGAATTAACAAGTCATACTAGACTGCTATTTGCAATAGTAACCTTATGGAAGCCATATTTGTCGTTGAGGTGAAAATTTCTCTTTGATCCTTGCTATATAGTTGCGAGTAGCCTTTGGCTATGTAACAAACTTTATACTAATGACTTTCGTTGCTTTTACTTTTTATAGTAAAAAAAACACTTACTACTGACAATATTCTTATTTCTTGGAGCCTTCAAAAGTATTATTTTCTACTAAGGAATCAAATTCTCTTTTTATTGCTAAAATCCAGTTATTCCAATCTACAGAGTTTACGGTCTCAGAGAAATTACCAGGAATCGTACACAGAGTACAACAGTAATAATTCCCACCAAATTCCAAGTTTTCTACTACAAAAAAATTAGTTCTTTTTCTCTGTTGGATGGGATAATGGGTTATTTGTTCCTACCCTTTGGTGTTTAGGTTATCTTTTGGTTGTACGTCATATGTAATTAAGTATTCTGGATATTCGGTATTTTTATCTGGTTTTGATAGAGAGCTATTATCATAAGAATTGGTGAATTTTACACACCTAACCCTTTTAATAGCCATTGTTTCCAAAAAGTAAATCAAGTAAGCTGGACTTTGTTTATCATAGTTGACAAAGATGCCTTTTTCACAATGAGGATCCAATTTCATTTTATTTTGTACATAACAAAAACAGCTCGTGGCAAAAATATGTATCTTATTTAAGTTTGGTTTTGAACTAGTAAAACTTTCATATGGGATTTTTCTTGTTTTTTATTATAATAACGATTTCTAATATACACTGAAGCCATTAATGTGTAAACTCACAAGTTTTTAGGCAATTTTGACTCAATAAGGAGACACCTTGGTTTGGTTTCTTTGTTTAATGGCATATCAACTCTTTTTAGGTTATTTAATGCCAAAGCCATTCTCCTAGAAGAACAGTACTATTTAACCCATAGCTGGGAGGATAAGGGGGTTCATACCTTTCCCAAGGGTATTTGCCCAAAAGTGAACGTAATAGCGCGACTGGAGTACGAACTCGTGTACTACGATTCCGCAGTCCATTGCTTTAACCATTACGCCACGAGGACACCCCCGGACACACCTTGCATAGAAATATAACATTGTAAGGCTAGAATAGTCATCAATAAAATTAAGCACATTTATAACAATCTTTTGCTAAGGGTTAAATAGGACCTGCTAAATCACTGCGTACAAGTGCTAGGATTTTTGTTGCCTTGCAATCCAAAGTCTTATTTCTGTCATTAGACATCTTCCCTATATATCACAGTTAAGAGCATAATTTGGTGTCAGTTTTATCTCCATTCCTTTTACTAAGTTGGGTAACTTTTTAATGTCAGATTCGTTGCAGTGGCCTAAGATTTTATGCCCAGTATGGAAGTCATAAGTAGCATTTCTGGCAGAAATGATATTTTTCAGATAATACAAATGTCTTCTCTGTGTTATGTTGAAAACTGCTCCATCAGGGTAAATTAATTGGCAGTTATCATGCTCAAAAATTGTATAAGCAGCATTTTTTGAAGCTGCTATTACTGAAAATATATTTTGTTTAAAAGTTGGGATATATAAAGCATTTTTTAAGATACATCTACACACGTGTCCTTTGCTATTGCATAGATAAATGCAGACATTGCCTCTTTTTTATCTTTTTTTTTTGCCATCCTCTCAGCTCCAGTCAGCTAATTCAACAAAATGGTCCCCTGGTCCAAAATTTTGGTCAAAATTAATAAATTTTGACTTATCAGTTATTACATGCTCGGTAGTCCCACAGTCGATTAATAAATTACTCGTCCGAAACAATATCATATTCTAAAGTAAAGAAATAGTTTTGACATTCAGAATAGGTTTGTATATTCTGACAAAAATCTCTTTGCCTTCAGTTTTTACATTCAAAGGCTTTGTGGCCTCTCTCTGGGAGGGAAATTTTATAGTCCTCTCTACTATGCTGAGGTGTCTGGTAATTGTTATAATTATAATTTGTTGATTTATAATAGCAAGAATGGGTACTTACACCAGTTTTATTCCTTGGGTTAATCTTTTTAAATATGGTTTTCATTTGTGATATATTGTTAGATTCATCTGTTGGGAGTTGGGGTGGGGTAAAACATACGCTGTGTTTCTTCATAACTTCTTAAACATACCTTAAATTCAGAAAAAGTCAAAATTTTCTTCTTCTGGGTTATAACTGTTGTAGAAGGTTTAAAATTCGGAGGTAATCCTTTGAGAACCATAGCAATTAAAAGTCCGTAGCATTTAACTTCCCCAGCTTCTTTCAAAGCGTTAGAAATATTTTCTGTCCTTATTATATAGTCTGTAATAGACTCTGATTCCAATCTTCTCAAAGATGTTTGTTCTGTATAGAGGGAAATAACTTTTGGCTTTCCTTTTGATAAATAATGTTCCTTTAATATTGTCAAGGCTTTTCTTCCATTGTCTTGTGCATCTCTTGTTACTAATGACAGACTTTTATTGTCCAAATACTGAATGAGCTTGGTGAAAATGGTAGCATTCTTTTCCACGAAGTCCATATCATCACTCTGATCTGTCGGTGACAGTATAATTTGGTCAATCTACTGTTGGTGTTGATTGGCAAGTTTATAAATATTTGCTGACTATTTGTAGACAGCAGATATGCCATTAATAGGTCCCTCCCCAAACAAACCAACACTAAGTATAAAGTATTTACCTGTTTAAAATAGATAGATTCTTGTTCCATATATAATTGGAGAGCATAATTGTTAAACTGACTTTGGCATAAAATAACCCAACAAGGGTTGACATGATAGATTTTTGTGCTGTATATAATTGGAGAGCATAAATAATAAACTGACTTTGGCATAAAATAACCCAACAAGGGTTGACATGATAGATTTTTGTACTGTATATAATTAGCGGGTGTAATTGTTAAACTGACTTTGGCATAAAATAACCCAACAAGGGTTGACATGATAGATTTTTGTACTGTATATAATTAGCGGGTGTAATTGTTAAACTGACTTTGGCATAAAATAACCCAACAAGGGTTGACATGATAGATCTTTGAACTGTATATAATTAGCGGGTGTAATTGTTAAACTTACTTTGGCATAAAATAACCCAACAAAGGTTGACATGATAGATTTTTGTGCTGTATATAATTGGAGAGCATAAATAATAAACTGATTTTGGCATAAAGTAACTCAACAAGGGCTGACATGATAGATTTTTGTGCTGTATATAATTAGCGGGTGTAATTGTTAAACTGACTTTGGCATAAAATGACCCAACAAGGGTTGACATGATAGATTTTTGTACTATATATAATTGGAGAGCATAATTGTTAAACTGACTTTGGCATAAAGTAACTCAACAAGGGCTGACATGATAGATTTTTGTACTGAATATAATTGGAGAGCATAATTGTTAAACTGACTTTGGCATAAAATAACCCAACAAGGGTTGACATGATAGATTTTTGTGCTGTATATAATTGGAGAGCATAAATAATAAACTGACTTTGGCATAAAATAACCCAACAAGGGTTGACATGATAGATTTTTGTGCTGTATATAATTAGCGGGTGTAATTGTTAAACTTACTTTGGCATAAAATAACCCAACAAGGGTTGACATGATAGATTTTTGTACTGTATATAATTAGCGGGTGTAATTGTTAAACTGACTTTGGCATAAAATAACCCAACAAGGGTTGACATGATAGATTTTTGTACTGTATATAATTAGCGGGTGTAATTGTTAAACTGACTTTGGCATAAAAAACCCAACAAGGGTTGACATGATAGATCTTTGAACTGTATATAATTAGCGGGTGTAATTGTTAAACTTACTTTGGCATAAAATAACCCAACAAGGGTTGACATGATAGACTTTTGTGCTGTATATAATTGGAGAGCATAAATAATAAACTGACTTTGGCATAAAGTAACTCAACAAGGGCTGACATGATAGATTTTTGTGCTGTATATAATTAGCGGGTGTAATTGCTAAACTGACTTTGGCATAAAATAACCCAACAAGGGTTGACATGATAGATTTTTGTACTATATATAATTGGAGAGCATAATTGTTAAACTGACTTTGGCATAAAGTAACTCAACAAGGGCTGACATGATAGATTTTTGTGCAGTATATAATTGGAGACCATAAATAATAAACTGACTTTGGCATAAAGTAACTCAACAAGGGCTGACATGATAGATTTTTGTGCTGTAAATAATTAGCGGGTGTAATTGTTAAACTGACTTTGGCATAAAATAACCCAACAAGGGTTGACATGATAGATTTTTGTACTATATATAATTGGAGAGCATAATTGTTAAACTGACTTTGGCATAAAGTAACTCAACAAGGGCTGACATGACAGATTTTGTACTGAATATAATTGGAGAGCATAATTGTTAAACTGACTTTGGCATAAAATAACCCAACAAGGGTGGACATGATAGATTTTTGTGCTGTATATAATTGGAGAGCATAAATAATAAACTGACTTTGGCATAAAATAACCCAACAAGGGTTGACATGATAGATTTTTGTGCTGTATATAATTAGCGGGTGTAATTGTTAAACTTACTTTGGCATAAAATAACCCAACAAGGGTTGACATGATAGATTTTTGTACTGTATATAATTAGCGGGTGTAATTGTTAAACTGACTTTGGCATAAAGTAACTCAACAAGGGCTGACATGATAGATTTTTGTGCTGTAAATAATTAGCGGGTGTAATTGTTAAACTTACTTTGGCATAAAATAACCCAACAAGGGTTGACATGATAGATTTTTGTACTATATATAATTGGAGAGCATAATTGTTAAACTGACTTTGGCATAAAGTAACTCAACAAGGGCCGACATGATAGATTTTTGTACTGAATATAATTGGAGAGCATAATTGTTAAACTGACTTTGGCATAAAATAACCCAACAAGGGTGGACATGATAGATTTTTGTGCTGTATATAATTGGAGAGCATAAATAATAAACTGACTTTGGCATAAAATAACCCAACAAGGGTTGACATGATAGATCTTTGTACTCAGTATAATTGGAGAGAATAATTGTTAAACTTACTTTGGCATAAAATAACCCAACAAGGGTTGACATGATAGATTTTTGTGCAGTATATAATTGGAGACCATAATTAATAAACTGACTTTGGCATAAAATAACCCAACAAGAGTTGACATGATAGATTTTTGTACTGTATATAATTAGCAGGTGTAATTGTTAAACTGACTTTGGCATAAAATAACCCAACAAGGGTTGACATGATAGATTTTTGTACTGTATATAATTGGAGAGCATAATTGTTAAACTGACTTTGGCATAAAATAACCCAACAAGGGTTGACAAGCTAAAAACCAAACCAATCACGACTGATACTAGAAAAAAATCCACAGGAAATTGTGACTATAACAACCCTCACAGGCTGAGCCCCTAGCAAAAATGATTACTGACACCTAAATCCATCTCTCCAAACCTTCTATTCTCTCCTGATAAATCCAATCTTAATCAGACATTTATTTCTAAAGTTCTCTGTTTCCAAAAATATTAAGAAATCTATTCCAGTGCCAAAGAATGCAATTACAAACATATTTAGCCAACTGTATTAATAGAACAGAGGGTATTCATAGTGTAAAAAAATTTCAGCTATAAAACATTGATACATTTGCACATCCTGAATATTACACTAATCTAGATCCGGTGGTGAGGCTACAGTTCTATAACTCTGAGCATAGAGTCATATTTTTATTGCCACTACTTTTAGATCAACTCTAATCTGGAGTAATTATAACAGATAGTGTCACATCTATGGGTTAAACAGATAAAAAAACTATTATTTTAGATAAGGATATATTAGTTAGTTGGCGATTGTAGTCAAGGGCGACCAGAAGGCTCCCTTTTAAATAATTACTACACAGAGGTGTAGGGGAAGGCCCTACTTCTTTCTCTGGATTGCTCCACTTTACCCTTGATACGTACCTTATAATGCTGAGTGTTAAGCAAGGAGATATCAAGTACCATTTTTAAAGTCTTTGGTACGACGCAACCTGGGATGGAACCCAGGTCTCCCGGATCAAACAATATAATTGCGTATAAAAAAGGATAATTATAAAATAAGAATAGTTACTTGAAACCATAAAATTGCGTATCAATTATCAGCCTTAGATAGGAGTACTTAAAACTATATAAGTGTGTATAAATTATTTGTATTAAGAACAGTTACTTGATTCATTAGATGCCACTAAAAAAATGAAACTTTTCCTATTTGGGTCTCTTGGTACTTTGATCCTTCAGATATTATTCAATTATTAGATTGCTCAAGTCTACTTCAGCATCAGTGTAATAGTTTTTTCAAAGTGATGATAAAGAAAATGATACCTCTAACTTGATACTGAAGATGGGTGAAAAATCTCTCAAAATGTCAATATGTTCACTTTTGAAACTTTCTTTGCCACCTTCAGAACTATACCAACAAAATCCAACAAATCAATGACAGAAGCTAAAAATATATCAGCAAAACATACATTTATGTTTTTCAATCTAAAATAAACAGCAACTAGATGTTCTATGATGAATCATTTTTTTTTTTGATTGGAGAGTAAAAAAAGACATAAAAGTAAGTTGGATATTCTGGGGAATTTTAACAAACTAAAAACTAGATTTAAAGCAAATAAACAGACTATAAATTTAATCATCCCACTTTTTATTGCAGCAATATATACAGGTACATCTTTAAAATATATTATTGTGAGGACAAGTAAATTAATAAAGGTTGACAAGAGGTTAATGTTAAGAGCTTTCTTTTTTCTTCCCTTTTAATACTCAAAGTCACCTTATGCAGAGATTACAATATGCTGATCGTATCACCAGTAAAGGAGTAAGAACCCTTTTTCCTAAAAAAACAAAACAAGAGTCCTGGGTATGACACTAAACTGCATCTGATGGTGAAACTCCAGTCCTGGAAATCTGAGATGTATGGAGTACTTCTTCATTGTTATTACTTCCAGCTCCACTCTGACTCAGAATGCTAGTACCAGTTAGTATCCCATCTATGACTCAAATAAAAAAAAAATTCATTTTGATTGGACAGTAAGCAACTACATAAAAACTATAAATATGAATGTACAATGAATGCAATTCCCTAACCTTCAGGCATAAATTAACTGCAGATGGATTAACATGTTAATAAAAACAATCAATCAATCATTTTCAAAACTAATTGATCAATGTAAGCAAGGCTAGATGGCCAATATAGTTACAAAGGGTAAGAATATAACAAAAGGGGAAGAAATGTTGTGAAAACCAAAATTTGGTAGAGCAAAGCCCCGTATCATAATGGCTAATATATTGTACTGTGACATAGTAGTGAGTGAGTTTGAACTTCAGTTGCACTATTACATTCACTTTTGGACTAATACCCTTGGGAAAGGCATGAACCCACTTATCCCTCAACTTAAGTTGTTTGATTTGGTGAGTGAGTGAGTTTGAACTCTGGTTGTGCTATTACATTCACTTTCGGACTAATACCCTTGGGAAAGGCATGAACCCGCTTATCCCTCAACTTAAGTAGTTTGATTTGGTGAGTGAGTGAGTTTGAACTCTGGTTGCACTATTACATTCACTTTTGGACTAATACCCTTGGGAAAGATATAACTTCCCTTATCCAACCTAGCTATAGGTTAAATAGAATCGCTATAGTTTTTCTACAAGGATGTCTTTGACAATAAATACCCCACAAAGGTTTATATGCCATTAAACAAAGAAACCAAACCAAACCAAACCAAAATTTGGTGGAATATTCATTTATCCCTAATCACCTGAAATGGGCTCCATCAGATAATGATGACGAAAAACTTTAAATTTTAGGCAAGATACTATCTACAAGGTTGTTATGGTAACATAATTAGGAATACCAACTAAGCGACAACAAAGCAGAAATCCAAACTAAGACAGAGTAAGACATTTATTAATCCTGGATTTTAAAAAAAGTCCAAGGTTCTTGCTGGAAGGAAAACATTCAACACATAGAAAGTTTTTTTTTACAAAAAGCCTGTATCAGTGGAAAAAAGTTTTAGGTAAACTTAGTCTTAGTTATTTCGTTTGGTTGTGCTCTATGGCATATCAACCGAAGTTATCTAATGCCAAATCATAAATATATGATTTGTAAGCGAATAATTTTTAGGTAACATTTGCCTAATTTGTTTGTGTTGCGTTCTGGTTAGTGAACGCTTGTAATATTAAATAAAGGACAAACCACGATATGAGAGGAAATAGAGATATATTCCCTGGAAAAAGTATATACAATAGAGAGACTATTAGTAGACAAGATCATAGGATTAGTGAATACAGAATAAAGATATAGTCCAACGATAGTATTGGCTTCTGTTATTATGGTAGCAAGTAAGGTGATTTAGTGTGATCTCCAGTCTCCAATGCTTTAATACTATTTCTTTAAGAAGCTGCTCTTCACATTCTAGTCTGCTTTATTTCTGTGTATGATACACAGAAGGCACAAGGCCTTGAAGTTTTGGGGGAGAGGAAGGGAGCGGTCATTCTTTTCTATATATTCTAAGGAGACCTAGCTAGCCACATTCGCCGACCCATTCAGCAGTACAATATATAACCATTCATCTATCGCCATGTGCGCAGCAATCACCAAAATACCACATTTGCTCTATGAAGAAGTCCTACTTAAAATCCCGAGATTCATGAATGATTTTATTTACAAGTATTATTTATTTACAATGAATGTGATGGGAATGGGAGAAAAAACCCGAAATATATACAAAAACAAAGGAAAAATCCCCCGTTTGGTTGCCCTCCCATCCCCCCATCTATAAAATTGGAGGCCGACTGTTTTCCGGGGCGAAAGAACCGAAAACAAGCCGGACCTACCCTAGGTGGGGCAGGAATCCTAATCTACAGGGGTAAAAGAAAAAAGGGGTCGGGCGCAGTATGGGTTGATACAAGCAGGTGATATGATTTTTATACATATGAATGTTCAAGATCTTCAGTAAACGTGGACTGGGATACGGGTTGAGGTACAAAAATAATGGGGGTGGGGAAGATCTTGACAACTAATGTCTAGATGACGGGGACAATGACTCACAAACATACTGCTAACTAGGTTACAAGGGGAAAAAACCAGTCCTACTTACCAGGGATGGGGTCCCTAAGGACCCGTACGGTAGACGCCATGAGCCGGCAGAGGAGGGAAGGATGACTCCAACGTTGCCCCCTTTCGCACGACCAGGCTCACTGCATGCACCCACCTTTTGCTGAATGTAATGCGATCCAAGCGTTTTCTATCGCATCTGATTTTGACCCTCAGCTGATGCCGAAAATACAAAACCAGATCACGATGAGAAAAGTTTGCATCGTTATACAATCCCTTGTTTCGCGTTATCCAAATCACCATTCTAGCTACAGCTAGGAACGGGAGAAACACCACACGCTTCTCACCCTGATACGGAGGAAGAACGTTGTCCACGACGTAACCAACATTGAGCAGCACGAGCCGTTTGGGTTCGATGCGAGCCGTCCACTCGCCGACGTGATCCCAAAACGGGCGAACTCACTCGCAGTAGTAGAAGGCGTGCTCAGTCGTTTCTTCCAAACCACTGGTGCAGTGAGCGCAATCGGGCATGTCTGCCAGGCCCGCTTTGTAGTTCAAGCCGACAAGGGGTAACGCATTTCAAACAAGTCGCCAGGTGAGCGAGAACTCGGAGTTGTTCAAGAAGCTCGATCCTGGCGCCCAATTCCAATGAGAGCGAATCTCCTCCGTCGTCCAGCCACGCCGCTCGCTGAGAGGATCAGAAGCGGAACCCACCACTAGCTCCCGATATAATTCTTTTCGAGGCCGTGAAAGTTCACTGGACCCAAGAAGGTTACGAAGGGCCGTTCGGCACTCGCGGACAAACAGTGTTTCGCCCAAAGGCCTACGTCGACCTTCAGCCTTTGGGTCTGATTTTAGGCGAGGAAAAGTCCGACTCGCCTTTAGTCTCCACACTGCGTCCCCCGTCAACGCTCTGCCCAAGTATGCAAGTCTTTCAGCAAGCCAGTGGCTCTCCAGATCAGGCATACCTAGACCCCTGTTGCGTGGACGTTGGATACAGATCTGCCTACGGACCATTGGCCTTGCACCTCCCCAGAGCAATCTGGAAAGGGATCGTTGCCAACCGATGTACCTTAGGCAGAGGAAATACAGCCAATCAGTAAAGGATCAAGGGGAAGACGTACACGGTGCATGCTTCCGCCCTGCCCTTTAAGGACAACCTCCTTGAAAGCCAGATTCCCACCTGAGCATTCACCTTGGCTTGTATTTCCGACCAATTTCGCTCCAGTCGGAGGTCGGGCCTGAACCATACCACGGGGATGCGGACGGGTCCGTCACTCCAGCAGAAGGGCCCTGGAAGAGTATTGCTACCCCTCCAAGCACCGAGCCGCAAACCTTCGCTTTTGTCAAAATTGACCTTGGCTCCTGCAATCCGCTCGTACTCGCTAACCGTCTTCTTCACAGCCTTTATATCCAGGCAGCGGGATACAAACACTGTGATATCATCGGCGAACGCGGAAACCCTTGCCGTAAGAGGGCCAGCAAAAGGGACACCGCGCAGGGCCGGATTTGTCGTCCTATCCCTAAGCCTACGGAGCAGGGGCTCCAAAGCTAGGACATAGAGAAGAGAAGACAAGAGGCAGCCCTGCCGGACCGAACACTTGACCGTGAACACCCTCGAACGCCTTCCGTTCATCTGCACCACTACCTGAGGGTTGTGGTACATCATGCTAATCCATCTGAGGAACTCCGGTTTGAATCCGGCAGTCTCCAAAACAGTTGCCAAAAACCGATGGTCAACCCTATCGAAGGCCTTAGACTGATCTAAACTGATCAGCGCGGCCTCGGTGCCATCTTCTGTCCCCTCTAGGACCTCGTGAATCAAGTGCAGGTTGTCCTGGATTGATCTCCCCTTCACAGCAAAGGTCTGCTCAGAGCCGATCAGATCGCGAATGACAAGCTGTAAACGATTTGCTAAGACCTGGGCCAAAATCTTTAACTCTGTGTTAAGCAGAGTTATGGGCCTGTAATCATCTAAACCCTCCCAAACATGCCTGCCACCTTTCTTCAGCAATGTGATCAGGCCCTTGGTAACGCTACCAGGGATGGCTTCCTGGGCGAACCAATGGTTGAACATATCCGTCAGAATAGGCACAAACATGTGCGACATCCTCAAGTACACTTTGTAGGGCAAACCATCTAGTCCCAGCGACTTGTTGAGGCTGACCTACTTCAACGCATCACGGACTTCGCATTCAGTAACCACACCCTCGCAGCTAGCCGCTTCAGCCACCCCAAGGCGGGGGAAGTCGCAAGATAGCTACAAAACTCCCGGATCGGGAGATCAGTACAGCGGGCAAAGCGATCCCGAATGTGCGCCCGAAAGGCGTCACGAATCTCGTGACCCGATCGCAGCAGTCGCCCATCCGGGGCCTTGACAGAATCGATATACCGATCGGGGAACCTTCGCACTTCTGCTTCACGCGCAGTCGCGTTCGTTTTCACAGCTTCGTTGAGAACTCTCTTTAACCTAGATCTAACTACGTATCCCTTGTAGCGAGCGCTCAAGGTCCCCCCTAGCTAGCTCTACGTTTAGGGAGTCCCCCCCAGCCACCGCCCGGGCAAGTCTATCGTCTATAGATTTCGCTTCCTTGGTCCTATCTAAGCTGAGCTGTCGACCGTACTTGGTAGCGAAATCTCTAATCCTATGTTTAAGAGATCCCCACCACCTATTCCCGGTAATCGCTCCCACTAACGCCCGCTGAATTAGGGATTCCAGCCGATCCCGGAAGTCCCGTATCTCCAGTAAGGAGGTATTGAACTTCCAGTAACCGGCCAGACTAGGCCTATTTGCTAACCGTAGACTGACCCTAACAAGTTTATGGTCAGTCCACGCTATCAAGTGGAACGTGGGACAACTAACAAAATCAATGTCAGCTCGTCTCACTAACACTCTGTCCAAGTAGGAACCTACTTTGGCAGAGGGCGAACTATCTGGCCATGTCCACATCTCCCGCCCTGGATGATCCAGACGAAACCTGTCGACGAGGTCATGAGGCCGGCAAGGCTTCTTTCACACCTTCCCGCATGCCTAGCTCCCCGCCCGACCTTATCTATCTTGGGATCAAGGATCGCATTCCAATCACCCATTAAAACCACTTCGTATCGTCCAGGAACGGCGCCAACCGACGAAAAAAGGAAACCCTCTCCACAACGATATTGGGCGCATAAACCGCAACCAGACGAAACTTGAAACTTTTAACAACCAGTCGGCCCCTGTCACCTGCAAAAACAATGTTAACTTCAGCATCAAGGCTGCGTCCAACTAGCAAAGAAACTCCAACGCTGGTACGGCTGCCGTATGCTGAGAAAACGTTAAAACCGCAAGTGAAGTGGGTTTCCTGCACTGCAGCAACATCTACACTGAGGATTTTGAGTTCACCAAGCAAGCGCGTACACTTGTCCGGATCCCTCAATCCCCTCACATTCAAAGTAGCAAGGTTTAAGAGCCATCAATCCCACGTACCTTACTCATTGTCAACTACAGGCTGGAAATCCTTCGGGGTAAGGATGCCGACGGCCTGACGCAGGGATCCAGTGCCGAGCTCAGTACTTACTCGGTCGTCCCTGGTAATTCCCCCGACATCCACGGGGTACCGCAACTTTAGGGACCTATAGAATGATGGGTGAACCAAAATCGGGACCCTGCCCGCACAGAAGGGGAGCATTTTTTTCAGCATTGCGTTTTTAGTATCGACCAGCATTACATCCGCCCAGCTGGCTTCGTCAATGAAGTTCCAGAGTTCTTTAGTCCGATTGCCAGCCGAACTGACGAATGTGGTCAATTTTGGTGCGTCTTTGAATAGGTGTGGCTTAGTTATGTCTTTCGTGTCAATTTTTTTGAGTGAGCGCAATGGTTTCAATGATTGTTTTAGCATGTGAGGATTTTCTATTATATCTTCGCAGAAGTAATATGAATTTATAGCACGCCGGGCTTCCGTAGAAGCCGAGCATGCTCTTGGTTTCTGGACTGTTGCTGTTGATGTTGACGGTGTTTGGGGAGAGGGTGAAAGTCTGGTTGCTGAATGGGATCGTGTAAGCATTTTGGGGGTTTTAATTGGTGAAAGAGAGGGGGGTAATGGTATTTCCGTTGGGATGATTGGGGTGGTTTTTGGTTTTTGTGGGAGAGGAATCAATTGGGCTGGTCTTTGTTGATTTGGGACTGGTGATTTTTCTATTGTTTTGTCCCCCTTATGTTGAGATATGGGGGGTGTTTGTGAGGGTTTTTTTGGGTGTTTCTTCTCCCCCTCTTTGGTTGGTGAATCTTCACTGTCCCTTCTTCTTTTTAAGTTTATGGACATATCCATGGGTTCTGTGGTTTGGTTGTCTTTTGTTATCAATGATTGTTTTGCAGTGGTCGATTGTTTCGTATTTGTGGTCGTTGTGGTCGTTGGTTTCGTAGTTGTAGTCGTAGTAGAAAAAGTTGTTGCATCAGTTGTTTTGTTTTCTGTTGTTGCTAGTTTTTTAGGGGGAGTTTTTTTCCCTCCCTTTTTTCTGGTGACTTGCGTCCACCCTTCCTCATTTTCTGTAGGGGTTTCTTGTTGGTTCTCTGTAGTTTTTGTTGGTGTTATTGCTGCTATGACAGGTGAAGGAGTAGCAGTAGTAGTGGTAGTAGTCGTTGTTGTGGTGATGATTGTTGGTTTTTGAGGGCAGTTTTTTGAAAAGTGGCCGATTTTATTACAAGACCAACATAGCGGTTTCCTGCCCTCAACTATTACTGTCATCATTTGATCTCGGTAACGGATTTTGTGGGGAATTTTGTTAAACCCTCCCATATCAAGGCACATAACGAATACGTAGTCACCGTACGCGGTTCCCCGTGTTGAAGTTACTTGTGTGACTTGTTCCACGCCGCCATATATACTTAGATAGGCAGTGAGGACGTCACCACTCAACTGCATCAATACATTGCATACGATGACTCATATTCTTCTTTTGCCTCGATATTCCGGTTGTAGCCGGAAGAAGCGTGTTGTGATGGTACCACCAGCGAGGCTTTTCGCTACTTCCTCTGAGGGAAGTAGGACATCCCAGGTAGCAAAGCTTCTACGGCAGAAATACTTACCTGGGATGTTTGCCATTTTTAAAAGGTCTTCGAACGTTTCTTTTTTAATCCCCGCTAGTCTCTTGGTCTTAATGTCTGTGACTACGAAGGACAGGGTCTTTGGCTCGACCGCCTCGACCAATTCTGGTATTGGGAGTATTTCCCCGTCTTTGAAGTACTGTTCATATTTTTCGACCCTGTCTCTTGCGTAGTCACTAGGGGATTTTTTGTTCACGCAATGTGAAGACCAAGAGACAGCCGTTTCTTTTTGTTTTTGGGCCGGTGGTATTGTATTTGCCGATGAAGAGAGGTCGAATGGAGCTTCTTCCAGCGTTGGGGAGTGTTGCGTTTGGAATATGTCAGTTGGTGATTGTATAATATCCGGTGGTGATTTTATATTGTTGGTCTCCCCCATAGTTGTGAAAACACAACAAGAGGGAGATGAAATGCGTATGATGTGTAAAAATTCAAGCGAGACAATTTAAGATAAATATAGAACGATGAATGTTTTGAAAAATGGTGGTCGTTTTTAAAAAAGTTTAACAAAAAATCGAGTCGCGTTTGACCCTCCTTACAAACAAACATCAATAGTTTGAGGGGGGTCACAAAGCAGTATCAACAATAACAAAATGCAATAACAATAATTTTAACAAATTTTAACAATAAAAAACTTACTTTTTCAAAGTGAAAAATTTCAGACAGAAATCAAACAAAAAAAATTCACGTTCTGGTCTGCCTTGGTATAAGTAGCTATTGCTATATATGGCAGATGGACTAGTTCATTGTGTGGAAAAAGGTGGGTGATACCCAACAGTTTGCATACAGTTAAATGGTTTCAAGTATTGCTATCTAACACTAATAATTCTATTTAATATCTATAATAATCCCTTGTGAAAGCTTTCAACTATTTCTATCTAACACTAATAATCCTATTCAACATCATTCATTCATTTGCACACAGTTAAATGGTTTCAAGTATTGCTATCTAATACTAACTATTCAATTTAATATTATTTGTTTGCATACAGTTAAATGGTTTCAAGTATGTTGGAACTCGTTTGTAATGTTTGTTAGCTATGAGTAAATACTTGTTTGCGTAAGAAGCAATGCTACGACTTGAGGCGAGATTATATGGACATTGGGGCATTCCATTGCTCTCAAGTGGCCAAGCCCATTCTCTGGACAGTGATTAGTTGCTGGTCAGTGAATGGGTATAGTAGTGTGCGTATACTTGCTTAACATGTTACAAGCTTGGTATTGAGTTACCGCCCATTTTATTTTTTGCCTGCCAGCTAGACATTAGCTGGGGCTGTTAAACCGGTAACTGTTGTTCTTGTTGTTTATTCTGCACATTAGAGTAGTGACTTCTACAAAGTATTGCTATGTAATAATAATAATAATAATTCAATTTAACATTAATCATTTGTTTGTGCACAGTTAAATGGTTTCAAATATAGTGAATAATTAAACAGTTCTATTTGACCCATAGATGGGACACTAACAGGTACTACCACTCCAGGTCAAAGTGGATGTAGGAGTAATGGCAATGAAAGGGTACGCCACATTCTCTAGAATTCTAAGACTTAGGTCTCGTCATCAGATGGTTTAGTGTCATATCCAAGACACTCGTTGCAGTGAAAATCTTACCCCTCTGAAGAGATACAGTCAACATATTCTACAACCCCAGCTGACTGAGCCGAAACTTAATCTTATCTAGTGTACCATAGCCAGATATGGATATGCGAAACATACATGGAATGTTCATAACATATATACATAGAAGTCCCAAAACACAAAAAACACATGACTTCTTAGTTCAGGTACGAAACCTTTTATTACCTTTGAGTTAAAGGTTTCGATGTAAGGAAGAGAGATGCACAATCTTTCTATGATGACTTTTCAATCTGCCCCCCCCCCCCACACACACACGTGTGGCACCCACCATAAGGCCACTGGCCGGGCTTCGGCAAGCAAGCGAAAGCCAACTGTCTTCTCCTGAGGCAGAACTCAACTCAACTAACAGACTTATTCAAATCTCCCAAAATCCTCCACGCGCTTCCAGAGCGTGACGTCATTCACACTCTCCAGCCCCATTTCCCATCTGGCCATTGTGACATCTCTGAGTGACACGTTCGCTCCGCGTGCGCATGAATACCTGTGTTAATGTTGCACCTAAGTAACCTATACACTGAGCTGAAAGGTTCACAGCCTAACTAAACCCAAAGGCATAAAACAAAATACCTCGGCCATTATATTACACTAGAATTTTGAAAGAATTATAGTTATCATGTCATTGTATTTTTATTGACTATAAACATTGTTCTTGTAAGTAAATTTGCAAACGTTACTTATGATATAGTAAAAAAAAAAAAAACTAGCGACATAAATTGATTAAATCAATTAGATAATGTAAATTAGTTGAGTGTGTGATGTGATGTGATTGGTGTGTGGAATATGAAAAACTTTAATTATCGTTAATATTTTATTATTTCTTGTGGAACATTATATTATCAAAATTCATGTTATTAAATATTATTTACCACTAAACTATAGCAGTCCAAAAATAAATATATAGGCAAAATATTGTACCTGGTAATTTATGAATGGAAAGGAAAATACTGCTTTGTAACTTATTTAGAAATGAGAATACCTGCCTGCTAGTAAAGTCTGTTTGGTTTGGTTTGGTTTGGTTTGTTTTTATGTCATATCAACCATTGTTGGTTATTTAATGCTAAATCTTGTTTATATATATATATATATATATCAAATATATATGATTTGGTTTGGTTTAGCTTTATGGCATATCAACCATTGTTGGTTATTTAATGCTAAATCTTGTCTATATATATATATATATATCAAATATATATGATTTGGTTTGGTTTGGTTTAGCTTTATGGCATATCAACCACTGTTGGTTATTTAGTACCAAATCTTGTTTATATATATATATCAAATATATATATGATTTGGTTTGGCTTTATGGCATATCAACCATTGTTGGTGATTTAATGCCAAATCTTGTTTATAGATATATATATATATATATCAAATATATATGATTTGGTTTGGTTTGGTACCAAATCTTGTTTTTATATATATATCAAATATATATGATTTGGTTTGGTTTAGCTTTATGGCATATCAACCACTGTTGGTTATTTAATGACAAATCTAGTTTCTATATATATATATCAAATATATATATGATTTGGTTTGGTTTTATGTCATATCAACCATTGTTGGTTATTTAATGCCAAATCCTGTTTTTACATATATATTGAATATATAATTCGTAAACACATTTTGTAGATACACACAGTTTAATGCCAAACAGTTCTATTTCTAACAACTCAATTTTACCTAAGTCAACAAAGTAATATGGTTCCAAGTATTGCTATGCATAACTAACAATTTAACTAAACATCAGTCATTTATCTAGACACAGTTAAGTGATCAAACAGTTCTATTTCAAACAATTCAATTTAGCATAAAGCATTTGTGTGTAGTCAGTTTAAATGTCAAACAGTTCTATTTGACCCATAGATAGTCAATATAATATATAATATCCAAGTCAACTTTTAGTAGTGGTTTCATTCTTTATAGTTTATTTAGGTCGTTGACAAAAGAAGCTGACAAATTCATGTTTATATTTTTATAACTTCTCACTTGTATTCAGATATTTCTTCCTTATTCGGGCTAGCGTTTATTGGTTGGTTGGTTGTTTTGTTTTGTATCAATCTTTTTCAGGTCATTTAACAGCAAATTGAGTCATTTCGATAAAAGCTTCTAACAATTCAGTTTAGTATAAGTATAGATGTTTTGTTTTCACATAGTTAAATATCAAAACAGTTCTATTTTATACAATTCAGTTAGGCATAAGTATGCAGTTTAAATGTCAAAACAGTTCTAATGTAAAAACAGTTAATTTCTAACAATTCAGTTTAGTATATTTACAGAGTTTAGTTCTATTTGAACCATAGATAGAACGTTATCAGGTGCTACCACTCTGTGCCAGAGTGGACTTGGGAGTGATGGAAATGAAGAGGTACTCCACATTCCCCAAAGCTCAAGCATTACTGGAGCCTCACCATCAGATTGTTTAATGTCATATCCAAGACTCTCATTGGGGGAGTCTTACCCCTGTGTAGAGATGTAGTTGGTGTATGCTACAGTCTCAGCTGACAGGTCTGATGGAAAGATTAGTAAAATACTTGTCTTTTAATTGGAATCACTTTGAGATGAGGCTTCTTAATCTGAGAATTAATTTTTATTTATTGCGGACTTTTTTCCTCATGTTGGTAGTTTTTGTGTTGTTTCTTCTTTCACTACGTTTCAGCCAAATCACCTGAAGAAGGCCAGAGGTGAAATTTGGCCGAAACATAGTGAAAGAAGAAACAACACAAAAACTACCAACATGAGGAAAAAAGTCCGCAATAAATAAAAATTAATTCGTAGTAAAATACTGTTTTGTTACTAATTTAGAAATAAGAATACCTGCTTGCTTGTTAAGTCTGAAAGCCTTTTATATACAAATTGTTATCAAAAATGTTGTAGAATTTGAGAATGAAAATGAATTAAAAGTTCTACTTTGTGTTTACTCGTTCCTGTGAAATCGTTACCTCAAAATCCATGCAGTGTTTCTAAGACTTAATAATGTGTGTAATTTTTGTTTTTTTTTTGGAAAGGGTCACTGCTTCAAACAGTTTATACAGAATTGAAACTAATTTTAAAAAGGGAGATTTTAAACATCAGTGAACAAACATTACAAAAAGTGACTGTGAATGTCATAAAACTCGTACATTCCTGTATCCAGGTTAAAGATCATTACTTTTAACACACCCTGTTGGCATTACAATATGCTGACTATATCCCCTACAGAGGGTATACCCCCCCACCTCTAGAAAACGAGTGTCATAGGTATGACTCTAAACTGCATCTGATGGTGAGGCTCAAGTTCTGGAGATCTGGAAAGTATGGTGTACCCCTCTGCTGACATGACTCCCAGGTCCACTCTGACTCAGAGTGGTTATATTTGTTAGAGTCCCATCTATGAGTCAAATATATAGGTTTAAAAATTATTCATATTCAATAAGTAAAGTTGGCGACCGTAGTCGAAGGCTACCCGAAGGCTCCCTTTTCAATAGCTACTACACCGAGGTGTAGGGGAGGGTGCTACTCCTCTCTCTGGATTGCTCCACTTTACCCTAGATACATACCTTATATTGCTGAGTGTTAAGCAAGGAGGTATCAAGTACCATTTTTAAAGTCTTTGGTATGACTCGACCTGGGATTGAACCCAGGTCTCCTGGACCATTGGCGAACACTCTACCCATTAAACATCTTAAGAAACAAATAAGCAAATGCAAATATGAACATACAACAAATGTAATTCCCTAACGTCTATGCATAAAATAAACAAGTTGATATGCCGTGAAAATCAATCAATCAGTCAATAAATCATTGTCAGTATCTATTACAAAGACAAAATACATTTTTAATTCACATCTTTTTATAATTTGGATCTTTAGAAACAGTTTTTAGATTTAAGACAGTTTAAATATGAACCCCACCAAAAAATAGCAACACATAAATATAATTACAAGTTGCAGAATCTACAATAAACAGGTTTGATATCTGGGATAGAGTATGTGTGAATATATATATATATATATATATACAGTCATCCATAGACAGACTGTTTCATTGTATCACAACTCTTCAGTGTGGCTAAACACGTAGGATGCTTGAAGCTGGGATGGAAACCCATCTAACTTTACATTAGACTTAGTATCAACCGTTCAGCCAACAAGCGAATCATGTCAGCTTGGGAATTATAAGGCATTAAGTAGCAGCTTTCGTTTTGTTTACATTTATACTTTACTGGATACCAGAGTGCTCAATTCGTTCGTGTTACATCTCTTCTCTCGTGTCCAGGTGATATTCTTGATATTTTGGTATTCCTTGTTCCGGAGACGTCAGCAATGAAGTACGTAAACAAACAAAAATTCATAATTCATCCTATTTACCCCAAGCTGGCTTGTAAGGGATATCTCATTAGTAATAATAATAAAAAAAAACAGTATTGACAATAGGTTGAGGAATTATTACATGGAAACAATGTATAAGAATGACTAGTAAAATAAAGTTAAACAAAATGACAATTTCAACAATATATAAAATACATTTATTTTGTTAAGCATTCAACTAACAAAATAATATAAACATATAATAAAGTTCAAGAGATATACGGAGGAGACTTATCTGAGGAGCAATGGTTAACCTGAAGACTTGATATGGACATGATAGAAAATTATGTTCTATCAGGCTTCTTTTCTATTATTCATTTACTCGCATGTGGTCATGGCTTTTCTTCCCAATTGCTCATGCCGCATTTCTCTTTTCAATTGTGCTGTTTCAAGCTAACCTGCTCCGTGTTCCAATTTGAGCTGGCTAGGGAAAAGGGGTCTCATTCTATTTACTCCAGGAGTTTCCACTCAACAACTTACCATGACTCTTCTCCCAGTGTGTTTGCTGGCTGCTTCTATGTGTATAGTAATTTACAGAGCTCTTTGCTTCGATGTGGCACAAGGACGAATGAATGGAGCACCCAATGAGACTTGAACTCACTCGTGTAGGTTTGCTAGTCTAGCTTGCCAACCATTACACCACCAGAGGTTCCCCAGCTTCTATGTGTATATGTCACAAGTACAATGTATGTTACAATATATATATATATATATATATATAAGTAAAGTTGACGACCTTAGTTGAGGGTGACCTGAAGGCTCCCATTTCAATAGCTACTACACCGAGGTGTAGGGGAGGGTGCTACTCCATTCCTTGGATTTCTCCATTTTACCCTCGGTCCTTACCTTATAATGCTGAGTGTTAAGCAAAGAGGCATCAAGTAACATTTTTTTGAGTCTTTGGTATGACTTGACCAGGGATTGAACCCCAGTCTCCTGGACCATTGGCGAACACTCTACTCATTAGGCCAATGGCTCAGTTATAAATATATATTTACCAACCCCTTCGCTCAGACAGGACATGACACAAAGTCAATTTTTAAGCAGAGTTTAAAAGGTTTGAATTCAGAGTTTTCTTTTTCCTAGACTGGTTGCCTCACCAAGGCTGAAGAACTCAGTCTGCCCTACTATTTACCCATAGTTGGAGGGAGAATAATTGGATTCATATATATATATATATATAGTTATCCACAGACAGATCTGTTTCGTTCTATCAGAACTCATCAGTGTGGCTCGACATTAGCTTCCCGTAGCTGGGATCGAAACCCGGTTGACTCAAACTTCTAGCCATTCAGCAACGAGAAGCCATTAGCTCCGAAGTAAATTTTAAACAGTTATGAATCACAATTACTATTGTTTACATACATCCGTTCAATGGCTACCGAGACCTCAATTCATATATGAAGAGGCTTGCAATATATGCTAATGGCAACACGATTACTTCTTCGCCAGAGAACTCAACCCTACAGGGGTAGGGGAGTATATATATATATATACACACACACACAATTATAATTAAAATTTACAGCTAAATCAGTAAAATGCAGTGATTTATGCTAAAAAATATGGAGCAATGTCACAGTATTTCAATTTTCAACTATGAAATAAAATAAAATAGAAAGAACTTATAACTGAATTTCATGGGGCTGATTCTCAGGTGAGTCTATATCAATACAAACTCATGATTTAAATTGGTTAATGAGATGTTGATAGCAGGACACTATACATGAAATTTAGCTGTAAAAACTGTGTATACAATAAGCACAACAATAAAATGCTAATTTAGTGGTGTAAGATTTAAATGAACCTTAGAGATGTGAATACAAGCTCATCTGGACATTGTGTGTTTGAAATTCAGAGTTATCAGTGAATTTAATTCACCTCGGTTTAATTTCATAATTTAAATATCATATAAATATGTGTATGCATGTGTATATGTGTAGTCAATTACAACATCAATTAAGTTCAAATTTGACATCAGTGAATTAACACTTCATTGCTGGACTTGTGAATACAACAAAGAATTACATGATGAGGTTGCATTTTTATCTGGCATTCTGACAATGTGCCGGAAAATCAACAGTTTGGAGTTGTGGCACATCCTGAAAAATATGCTGTGGTAAGCAAATAACGTTATTCTGATCTTGCAAATGGAATTCAAGATAACATTAATTAGAAATTGAATTAAATGCATCACATTAACTCCTAAACATCATCTAAAGTTTTTGAGTGTTTGAATATTTATCATTAATCTGTGAGCACAACTTTCAAAACAAAATTTAACAAATCCAAAAACATTTGTACTATTGAAATATTATAATTTCTATTTGGATTAGATTATTTATGTTAATGTCATCATTCAAAAACTATAAGTAATGAATTCAACTAGAACAAAATTTGCAAAAAAACATATATTTACTTAGGATAAGTAAAGTAAAGTTGGCGACCTTAGTCAAGGTTGACCCAAAGGCTCCCTTTTCAATAGCTACTACACCAAGGTGTAGGGGAGGGTACTACTCCTTTTCCTGGATTACTCCACTTTACCCTTGATCATTACTTTATAATGCTGAGTGTTAAGCAAGGTGGCATCAAGTACCATTTTTTGAGTCTTTGGTATGACTTGACCTGGGATTGAACCTCGGTCTCTCAAACCATTGGCGAACACTATACTCATTAGGCCTGGTTACTTTTGATAAAACATATCAAAAAAGACAATACATATTGGCTCACTTTCTCTTTTACTAAATCAGCAGCTGCATATGATTTTGGATGCCCTGTATATTTCTCATTTTAGTCTTTTCCCTGATTTACTTCATACTTTGTTGAGAAATGTCATATTTTATTGCAGAAAAAGATTACTGAAAATTGGAGTTTGCATATTAAACAAAGAGATTTTCAAAGGCAAATATCATCTAAAAGGGTTTCAAGTACTCATAACAACAGTTGTAAAAAGTCTGCCTAAAGTGCTGCATGATACAAGTGAAATAAGTAGAATGTTAAACTTAATAAATAAATTAGGAAGTGCCTGTGGCGTAATGGTTATCGTCGTAGGAAATGGACACAGCGACACGAGTTCAAATCCTGGACGAGACTGATTGCATTTCACATAGCACTAATACCCTTGGGAAAGGTATGAATCCAATTATTCTCCTTCCAGCTATGGGTAAATAGTAGGGCAGACTAGGTTCTTCAGCCTCGGTGAGGCAACTAGTCTAAGAGAAGGAAAACTCTGAATTCAAACCTGTTAAACTCCGCTTAAAAACTGACCTTGTGTCATATCCTGCCCGAGCGGAGGGGTTGGGTAAATATGGTTAAACGTAATAAATAACTACATTTTTTTCATTTTGTACAGAATTAATTTTATAGGGTTAGCAATGTGTACCTTGTTTCTTTGGAGATGGTCTGGTGTGGGGTCTTCTGGGCGAGTAGCAATGATATATAACTGTATGATGATGATGATCATCATCATCATCAAGGCATGCCAACATCATGGATTCCCTTGAATCTCTCTCACCATCAGTCCCTGTCAGTCCTTATTCTTGGTAAGTTCTCTAGACAGCATCAAGTCTACACAGAGCTGATGAATGTAAGTTTTTGCTGGCCAGCAACACTCGTATGTCCATGTATAGGAGTCCATAGGAGAATATTGCTTATGAGTTCATCCTTACTTCCTAAATAATGCTCAATATGTTCTGATTATTTTACTTGCATGGTTTATGAGATGGGACTTAAGTGGCTGAACAATGGCTGTTTTATAGGATGCTGCTTCTAGGATTTGTTCAAAACTGCACACAGTATCCTTGTGAAGTTCCCACCTAGCTTTTACTTCCAGCATTTCATTAAAGTCAAAGTGGTGCAACCATACAATAGTAATGACATGGCTACAACTTGGGAGAATTCCTGTTTTTATCTTATTGAAAGATAACCATGACTCCAATTCTAACCATAACTGAATACAACTTATAAAAAATTATTATCAGGAAAGTGATTAGTGATTTCTTGATACTATTTTCATATTCTTATTTAGCAACTTGATTTTTATCATTAGATATTATATGTCACTAGTGCATGATCCTAACAGGGTCTACATTAGATATATAACACCATCAGTAGGACAATACAACAAACATGTCACAGCATATAAAATAGGTCAGGATTATCTTTCCACTCAAGAATGCAGTGACTTTTTCTGTTTAGATGAGAAATATGTGGTCAGATTTGCTGTCAGTGACCTTCAAATCAAGGCAGTTGTAATGAACGGCCATCTTGTTACAAGATATGTTGAAGGACAAAGAAAGCAAATATGGCACTGCCAGTTGGCACAGAAAAAAATACGCATTCAGCAAACTCAATGCAGCTTAAGTGGCCTCTGTTAGAGAGGAGGTAGGGCATGTGGGTGCAATTGAATTTCTAAGAAAGTTCATGGACCTTGAGGGTCTAAGCAGTCCTTGCACCTAATGTAATGGTCAGCCATATGTAAAAGGCCAGATTTGAGATAAGAGAAAGGCCAACAGCTCAGCAGTAAACAAAAAAATAAAAGATAAAAAAATAAAGACTTCTTCGCAGATGGATTTACACAAGAGGACAGAAATATTTCCTGAAGTGACAATTTCTTAATCTAAAATATTGGAAGAATGAACTATAGTCAAATGTTGATAAAAAAAAAAGTGTTATACCTATGATGACGTATTTTAGAAAAAGATGAACCAACAGATCATAAGTTTTATAAAGAATAAATACAGCAAAACTTCAGTATCTACGAAATTAGTAAAGCTTTAATTTAAGTAAAATTATTTTGCAAAATATATTTCAAAGGGAAAAAATATAAGCAAATAGATATAGACAAATGTCTTTGATATAGTCAAAGACATTTGTAGTCAATATAATATATTAAATATTTGTAGTCAATATGACATATAATATATTTGTAGTCAATATAATATATAATATATTTGTAGTCAGTATAATATATAATATATTTGTAGTCAGTATAATATAAATATTTGTAGTCAATATAATATATAATATATTTGTAGTCAGTATAATATAAATATTTGTAGTCAATATAATATATAAAATATTTGTAGACAAAAAATATATAATATATTTGTAGTCAATATAATATAAATATTTGTAGTCAATATAATATATAAAATATTTGTAGACAATATAATATATAAGATATTTGTAGTCAATATAGCATACAATATATTTGTAGTCAATATAATACATAATATATTTATAGTCAATATAATATATAATATATTCATAGTCAATACAATATATAATATATTTGCAGTCAATATAATATATAATATATAATATATAATATCCAAGTCAATTTTTAGAGGTGATTTCATTCTTTATAGTTTATTTAGGTCGTTGACAAAAGAAGCTGACAAATTCATGTTTATATTTTTACAACTTCTCACTTGTATTCAGATATTTCTTCCTTATTTGGGCTAGCGTTCATTGGTTGGTTGGTTGTTTTGTTTTGTATCAATCTTTTTCAGGTCATTTAACAGCAAATTGACTCATTTTTATAAAAGCTCCAAACAATTCAGTTTAGTATAAGTATAGTTGTTTTGTTTTCACATAGTTAAATATCAAAACAGTTCTATTTTATACAATTCAGTTAAGTATAAGTATGCAGTTTAAATGTCAAAAGAGTTCTAATGTAAAAACAGTTAATTTCCGTTTATTCAGTGCTAGTGTATCACGGATATGCTAATGTTAATATTGGTCCTTGATGAGTGGAAACTTGACTAAATTTCTTCCCTACCTCCAAACAACCCAATACTTGTTTTTTCTTCTGTTTATTCAGTGCTAGTGTATCATGAATTTATTAATGCTAATATTGGTCCTTGGTGAGTGAGGACTTGACTAAATATATTTTCCTTACCTTTAAACAACCCAATACCTCCAATAGATTTCCCTATATCTTTTTGTTTTAAAACATGGACCTTTAGAAGCAAATGTCTGATTTATATTGGTCCAATATGGAATAGAAAATTGGTTAGTATGAGTTAAGAAGCCAACAACCCTGTTTTCTCAGATCATTAATAGTCTGTTGATGCCATTTACATCCTTTCTTTTCAGAGAATGATTTATTTAACAATTGCTTTGCTATATAAGTAAAATGCATTTCTAGATGGTTGGTTGATTTGATTTGGTTGGGTTTTATGACATATCAATCATTGTATGTTATTTAATGCCAAATCAATTTTTATACCTAAAACAGTTCTATTTCAAACAATTCAGTTTAGCATACATACACAGTTTAAATATCAAAAACAGTTCCATTTCAAGCTATTCAATTAGATCAACAAAGTTAATGGTTCCAAGTATTGCTATGTATCACTTACAATTCAATTAAACATTAGTCATTTATTTACACACAGTTAAATCTAAAAACAGTTAACTTTAAACAATTCAGTTTAGCATAAGTACGCTGTTTATTTCTATCGCACCCATAGCTAGGACCTGATCTGGTGTTACCACTCTGGGCCAGAGTGGATCTAAGAGTGATGGCCATGAAGGGGTACTCTGCATTCCCCAAAGCTCCAGCATTACTGGAGGTTCACCATCAGATTGTTTAGTGTCATATCTAAGACACTCCTTGGGGGAATCTTACCCCTCTGCTGAGATGCAGTCAGTGTATTCTACAGCGCCAGCCGACTGGGCCACAAGACACTCATGGGGGGAGTCTTACCTCTCTCCAGAGATGCAGTTGGTATATTCTACAGCCCAACCAACTGTTGGTTGGTTACAAATATAGATGATAATTCATAATCTTAAAACTTGTTAGTTGTCTCAAGAGAGAGGTGCTCATAGTGTAATGGTTATCATTGCAGGAAATGGATATTGTGTTCAAATCCTGGATAAGATTGTTTGCATTTCACATCATTCTAATACCCTTGGGAAAGGTATGCATCCAACTATTCTCTCTCCATCTCTAGGTAAATAGTAGGGCAGACTGACTCTTTAAATTTGGAAAAGCAACTGGTTTAGGAGGAGGAGAAAAATTCTGAATTCAAAACTGTTAAATTTAGCTTAAAAAGGGCCCTTGTTTTACATCCTGCTTGTGATGGAGGGGTTGGGTAAATACATAAAGAGGACAGACAAAGAATCTCTTCCCAATTATCAATATAAATAATGGATTAGGTTGTATTTGTATTTGTGATCTAGTCTTTTTATGTAGAGATGATCATGAAAAATGTAGATGAAAGTCACAATTGGGGGTAATGCTCACCAGTAACAAGGAAAAGAAACTGATTATTGGCCCGACAAAGAAGCCCAGCACTGACACTGGTCGGCTTCATCTTTGCAATCTGCGTAATCACTGCCTAAAGGTCATATATTCTTATCTGTTCATATACAGAACAAGCAGCAAGTATTTTACAATGACAAAAGCAAAACAGAGGGCAAAGGAGAAGAAAATGTAGGCTTGTTCAGATTTCATGTTCCTACCTCAAATCTAAATATAAGCTTAAGTTGTTCCTCTCACAGAAGTTACTCTGGGCTTATTAAATGTAATGCTACTACTCTGATTTGCCACAAGAATGAAAAAGTAAACATCTTATTAATTGTTCACAGTCAAAAATTCACTTTATGCTAGCAAGGTTACTTGGCATTTGCCAACTTGAAAACAATGCTGTTAATAATTACTACTACTTGGTTTCAAATGGTTTCCACAATAATAAACCATTTTATTTTATTTGTCTCAGTTTCACATACGAAACATTGAAATAGAAAATAAGAGATAAACAGAATGGAGAGAAAAAATTTAAAATCATATTCAATAGTCTGTTTATAAAAAATTCAATGTGTGTGTGTGTGAGTATATATATGTATATATATATATATATATATATATATATATATATATATATATATATATATATATATATATATATATATGTTCATCGTATAATGGTTATCATGATAGGAAATAGATATGGTAACATGAGTTCAAATCCTGGATAAGATTGTTTGCATTTCACATAGCACTAATGCTCTTTGGAAAGGTACATATCAAATTATTCTCCTTCTAGCTATGGGTAAATAGTAGGGCAGACAGGGCTCTCTTTAACATTGGTATGGTAACTAGTCTAGGAGAAGGAAAACTCTGAATTTAAATTTGTTAAACTCTGCTTAAAAAGGACCATGTTTCACATCCTGCTTGTGTGCAGGGGGTTGGTAAACACACACACACACACACACACACACACACACACATATATATATATATTTTAGCTGAACCCAAGGAATTTCTGAGGTTGAATTAATATGTAAAGTAATTACATGAATCCCATGAATTGTTCGTATTAGATAGAAATAAGTGAAACCATTTGATAGTGCTGAAAAAAATGTTATCTACAAAATTTGTTAACAAATCATATATTTAATACTTATGTAAAAAAAAACCCAGATTAGTCATTAAATAATCTAGAAGGCTATAATACCATAAAACCCAACCCAACCCATCTAGAACAAAGCAATCTACATTTTTAATATGTAATAATACTTCTATACTATTTATAAACTTTTCAATACATATATTTACTCATAAACAGTGTTTATCAGAGAAATACTGAAATGTAATTTGCATGAGGATTTTTAAAATCAGGTTTTAATTAACAATTCTGCCATGTTGTTTACTTTTAATGTTTTTATTAATCTTAATATATAAGTAGTTTTGTTTTTGTGGATAACCTTAACGATAAAGTCAGTATGGTGTAAGTGTAAAAAGAAATATAACATCTTAACTTTGTTTTCTCATTTGTTCATCTTAACTGTAACTTAGCAAAACTCTCACTCTGTTTATATTTATCATTGGAACAAAAGTTGGTTGGTTGTGTAGGTTTTATGGCATATCAACCTTTGTAGGTTATTTAACGCCAAATCCGATTTTATGCAAATAGTCTGTTCTATTTCAAACAATTCAGTTTAGCATGAGTACACAGTTTAATTGTCAAAAACATTTCTATTTCAACCTATTCAGTTTAGTCAAATAGTTCTAATTCAGCTAATTCAGCTTAGTATAAGTACAGATGTCAAAACAGTTTTATTTTGAGTAATTCAGTTTAGCTTAAGTACGCAGTTTAAATGTCAAAACAGTTCTATTTTAAACAATTCAATTCAGCATAAATACGCAGTTTAAATGCAAAAAACAGTAAAATCAAGAAACCATGGTTTAGTTCTATTTAACCCATAGATAGGACCTTTATCAGGTGCTATCATTCTGGGGCCAGAGTGGACCTGGAAGTGATGGCAATGAAGGAGTACTCACTTTCCCCAAAGTTCCAGCATCACTAGAACCTCACCATCAGATTGTTTAGTTGTCATATGCAGGACACTCGTTCGTGGGGCGGGGGGTTTATCCCTCTGCAGAGAAGCAGTCGGTGTATTCTACAGCCCCACCTGATTAGTCAATGGAACAAAAGGGAAAATTCAATTTTTTGATGTTCTTGGTAGATGTATTTATGTACCATACCCATGATATGGATATGTGAAACGTACATAGAATGTTCATAACATATGTACATAGAACATAGGAATCCCAAAACATGAAAAACACTAATGACTTCTTAGTTCAGGTACGAAACTTTTTATTACCTTTGCGTAAAAAAGGTTTTTGACATAAGGAGAGAGGCACAATCTTTCTATGATGACTTTTCCATCTGTCCCCAAAACACGTGCGATGCCCGTAGCACACAAATTCATCTGGCCTCAACGAGCCCTGAAAGTCGACCCTTCCCGTTCAGAGTCTAGTTCTCAACTCTACTAACTGACTTTTTTCAAATCCCCAAAAATCCTCCGTGCACGCTTCCGGTGCGTGACATCATTCGCACTCCCTAGCCCCATTTCCCATCTGGACTCTGAGTGACATGTCCGCTCCGCACGATGGACACCTGCACTCATATTTGCACCTAGCTAACCCATGCACTGAGCCGAAAGGTTCTCAGCCTAACTAAACCCAAAGGCATAAAACGAAATCCCTCGGCCATTATATTTATCCAGGATTTGAACTTGGATTATTGTGACCATTTCCTACAATGATAACTATTATATCGATGTAAATTCAATTTTTTTAAAATCTAAAAATATCAAGTGATGTTCAGCTTAGGAAATTAAAAGTGGACTTAGCATAATGAGAAAAAATATAATAGATCTTTTTGCCAAAACATATTGTGTATATAGAAATCTTGTAATAGTAAAACTTTTATAACAAGTTAATTTTCTCTGTCCAAAATTTAGTTAGAACATCAAAAGTTAGCATAAAATATTTGTAGCTTTTTCACTCTGCCTTTCATTTTTTTTCATTTAGTAGAAACTTAGCAACAAATCAAATATATTTACATTTATATTTGCTATATCAACATTTCAGTGACATTCTCCAATGGACCCCTTCACAAAAATGTGCCAGTGTTGGCTGACCAACAAGAACTGACCTACAACAACTCTGTATGGACACAAGAGGTAATCTAGAAGACCTGCCGGGATCGATGGATGATAGGAACGAATGGCAAAAGAGAGTCAAGGAAATCCATGCTAGCAGTGCAACTTGATAATGATGTGGATGATGATGACATTTATCATAACCTCATAGAAAAAAAAAACAAAAACTGTTATATATGAAAATATAAAAAAATCAATGGCTAATGGAATCAGAACAGGTGACCCCTGTGGATTCAATAAAGGATGTAGTTTGAAGTTCTGTAAAGGTTCCCGAGTTCGATAAACACCTGAAGAAGGCTGGAGGACATATTGGCCAAAACATTATGGAAATAACAATAAAGATGAAGACAATAGTCCGAAAACCCTTAATGATAAAAATCATCAAGCTTCATCTCAGAAATTTAGACAACAAACACCTGAAGAAGGCTGGAGGATATATTGGCCAAAACGTTATGGAAATAACAATAAAGATGAAGACAATAGTCCGAAAACCCTTAATGATAAAAATCATCAAGCTTCATCTCAGAAATTTAGACAACAAACACCTGAAGAAGGCTGGAGGATATATTGGCCAAAACGTTATGGAAATAACAATAAAGATGAAGACAATAGTCCGAAAACCTTTAATGATAAAAATCATCAAGCTTCATCTCAGAAATTTAGACAACAAGCACCTGAAGAAGGCTGGAGGATATATTGGCCAAAACGTTATGGAAATAACAATAAAGATGAAGACAATAGTCCGAAAACCCTTATTGATAAAAATCATCAAGCTTCATCTCAGAAATTTAGACAACAAACACCTGAAGAAGGCTGGAGGATATATTGGCCAAAACGTTATGGAAATAACAATAAAGATGAAGACAATAGTCCGAAAACCCTTATTGATAAAAATCATCAAGCTTCATCTCAGAAATTTAGACAACAAACACCTGAAGAAGGCTGGAGGATATATTGGCCAAAACGTTATGGAAATAACAATAAAGATGAAGACAATAGTCCGAAAACCCTTATTGATAAAAATCATCAAGCTTCATCTCAGAAATTTAGACAACAAACACCTGAAGAAGGCTGGAGGATATATTGGCCAAAACGTTATGGAAATAACAATAAAGATGAAGACAATAGTCCAAAAACCTTTAATGATAAAAATCATCAAGCTTCATCTCAGAAATTTAGACAACTAAAAAAATCAAATAAAAAATTAATAACACATGACATTTATTAAAACCTACTTTAAAAAATCTTTATGCAAATTACATTTTCAGGCATCCACTGTACATATTTCATTATAGATTAATTTTTGTTTGCATCAAAAATATCAAACTATGTTCAGTGTAGGAATTTCATATTGACATAATGACAAAAAGAAATATAGAAAATAGATGTTTTGCAGAAAATTTTGTTTCTCCAGAAATCCAATAGAGCTAAGAGGATTTTTATTACAACTTAATTTCCTCTGTCAATAGGACAAGGATTTGGCTAGTGTATAAAATCTTAAATACCAACATCCAATGATTCTCAAGCTGAATCCTTTCAAATCTGAAAAACAGATAAATATTTCATTTGCTTTCAAAAGACAGCACTGGTGAAAGAATACTAAAATAACTTGGTAAAAAAAACAAAACAACAAAAAACAATTTTTTTTTCATGACCTTGACGATTCATTTTACCTTGTTGATAACATGATTTACATTACAAGAATAGCTATTAGATATGGGCAAAATTTTTGGAGCTTCTTACATCTCTGTATGTGGCAAGGTAAGGAAGCCTAGTAATACTTTTGGAATACACTTAGTGTGCATATTTAGGGCTCATTTTGTACCCATACAGTAAAAAAATAAAAAAAAAACACTTTGTAAGACAAATTTTGTTTTTTTGCGTTATTTCTATATTAGCTTACGTTTTGAAAGTTTAGAAAATGACCAACTGATTATTGTTAAAGACACTTCTTGATAACAATTACCTATCCTCTAAAAGAAAGAATAAAGATCAAAACCAGTTTTTTTACATTTAAACCTTTCTCTAGACTGGCTATGTATGCATACCAGATTTGGTAGTGCTCTCTCAAACCATTTAGCCATATACTGTAGCAATATAAACATTTTCTAATTACACTACATAACACAAATGTCGTTCCTGGGTAGCTTGTGTTATTTCTTAATGGTTTATCTAGTAAAATGATCACTATTCCCTTCCAAGTTTTCTTTTGTGACCTGAATAATTAAATTGAAAAATTAATCTGTTTTTTAAGTAAAAAGAAGCTTGCCCAGTCAGCGGGGGCAGAAGAATACACTGACTGCACTCCTGCAGAGGAATAAGACCCCAACCCCAATGAGTGTCCTGTATATGACACTGAACAATCCGATGGTGAGATTCTAGTGATGCTAGAGCTTTGGGGAATATGGAGCACCCTTTCATTGCCATTGCTCCGAGGTTCACACTGACCCGAAATGGTAACACCTGATAGGGCCCCATCTATGGGTTAAAGAGAACTAACTGCATACTTATGCTAAATTGAATTGTTTGAATAAGAACTGTTTGACTAAACTGAATAGCTTGAAATAGAAATGTTTTTGACAATTAAACTATACTTACATTTAAACAGCATGCTTATTCTAAACTGAATTGTTTGAAATGGAACTGTTTTTGGCATTGAAACTCTACATACACTGAACTGAATTGTTTAATATAGAACTGTCTTGACATTTAACTGTGTGTTAACAAAAATCGTACTTATACTTAGCTGAATTAGAACTGTTTGAATAAACTGAATAACTTGAAATAGAAATGATTTTGACAATTAAACTGTATACTCATGTTCAACTGAATTCTTTGAAATAGAACTATTTGCATAAAATGGATTTGGCGTTGAATGACCTACAAAAGTTGATATGCTATAAAAACCCAACCAACCAACCAACCAACAAAAAAGAGGTAAATTTGCACATTTTCATTTCTATAAAGTCTAAATAAAATAACACGATTAAAAATTTACTTATATTTACACTCAAATCATGGAAAAGGAGCAAAAATGTTTACAAGAGAGAAGTTTTTTTTAAAAATTTGTGATTGTCTTGTAAATCCCTTTCATGTATCAACCCCCAAAATATAGAACATAATCTCCTATCATGTTTTCAAATTTTCATTACCCAGATCACAAAAGCAAAATTTTAAGAGAAAAATAAGATTTTCCCATTTACTTTAGGCATAAGAAATTGGGAAATGACACTCTTTGCTGAGGAACAAGAAAAAGATATAATTACAGATTTTTCATCCTACCAGAATTAGCTTTCAGTTTTTCATTGGAGTCTAAGTGACACCAAGTCTTTTCAGGTATCCTGGATTCTTCGGAGTATACAAGCTGATTTTAACAATGTTGTGATCCTGAATGGTCTTGATTCTTCCTCAAACTTCCAATTTATCCAATCTTATTTCCAGTCCTAGGTAGAACTGTTCCAAGTGCACCAATTACAATTGGTATCACTGTCATTCTCATACTCCACAGATTTCTCAGTTCTATCTTTTCACTTTCTTTTATTTTATAGTCAGTTGGAATGGCAAAATCCACTAAATGGCAAGTTTTCTTTTCTAGTTAATTACAGCTTTTTTAGTTCTCTGGCAAGGTCGTAGTATCTGTCTAACTTTTTGCTGTCTTTCATTTTCACTCTGATTTGTTGGAACAGTAAAATCCTCTTAATGACAAGTTCTTTTGTTTTTATCAATCGATACTTGGTCTGGTTTTCTGGTTGGGATTGGGTCTTCCGTTTGTATCTCAAAATCCCAGAGAATTTTATATGTCTCATTTTCTTGGACAGATTCTGGTTTGTATATATACCATTTGTTAGTTTGGTTAAATTTTAATCTCTTGCACAATTCCAAGTGAATCACCTTTCTTACCCAGTCAGGTTTTTTTTACTCCTTTATAACTAGTTTGTTCTATTCACTTATTATGTGATTAACTGTTTCATCTCTTTCTCTACATGACCTATATTTGTTATTCAGTTTTCACTTTAATATAATTGGCCCTTATGGCATCATTTTGTGCTGCTATAAGAAGAGATTCAGTTTCTCTCTTAAGGTTTTTTTTTCTTAGCTATGTTCAGATCTTCTCGTATGCTATCTCACTACTTTGTCATGTGAAGTGTCCATAGTTTTTTTTCTTTCCATTTGACCTTATGTTGCTAGTACTGTCACTAGTTGTTGTAATTAGTCTTTCTGGGTTCTTTTTAGTGTATTTCTCAAATCCTTGAATTGTTGCATCTCCACAAACCTTGATGTTTGCGAGTCCTCTTCCTCCTTTTCTTGATACTTAGAGTCTATGTGATCTCTTAGGTCAAAGACTTTGTGCTTCATCATCAATTTCCTTGTCCTTTGCTTCATTTGTCTGAGTTTGTCCATTTTAAGTATATTCCAAAGTATCTTAAAAGTAGGACTGCCCAGGTGTTTATTCCTTTGATGAGATTTCTGCTGCAGAGCTCGGCTTTGAGAAGCTTCTTTGTTCTTCTGAGGTAATCTTTTATAAGAATTACAAGTACTTGGAAATATTGAAAACAGACAGCATCAAACAAAGATGAAATATCTCTATTTGATGGTATCCGTTTTCAATTTTCCCAAATAATTGTAATTTTCTTTTTTCTCCAAGCATTCTGATGCTTTTCTAATTTGGCTGTTTTCTTCCTTCTTTTGTATTGCTTTTTCCACTTTTCATAATCAGCATGGCATATTTTTCAAAGATAAATTCCATTCCTATATCCTGGCTGTATATTCTTATTATTTGTATCAGGTTTATTGTTATTATTATTCCATTTTCAGTTTTATTTTTGCTTTCTTACAATCCTTCACTAGGTCTTAACCAACACCTAAGATAAGAGAATGTAGTTATATGTATTTATGTTTTTGCTGTCTGTTTTGAGCGATATTTTTTGGTCCCATTGATAATACTTACATAAGGAAATGAGGAATTCAACAAAGTGAATTTTTTTTTGTATTTCATAAAGGCTGGGACATCCAGGTATCTTGTTAATGTGTTTATCTATCCTTTTCTTGATCATACCCAAACCGCTCGGTATAAAAAGACCTCAGAAGGTTTGATGTGCCGTTAAAGTCAATCAATTATTCAAACCACCTTGAGTTTTATTATGCACGGTTTTCTAAAGTGACAAAATGCCATATGAAGAACACCTGTTGGCAGCTGACAATATAATGGTTCGGAATCAAAATCTAATGCAGAGGTCATGAAAATCACCAGCCCAGTCGAGTGTATCTCTACAGAGGGGTAAGATCCAAACTACCAATGACTTTCCTGGATATGACACTAAACCATCTAATGTTCAGGTTCCACTTAGGAACCTCGGGGAATATGAGGTACCCTTTCATTGTTATTACTCCCAGGTCAACCTCGATCCTATTAGGGTCCATTTATGGGTCCAATAAAACTATTTAATCATTTACTATACTTACAACCATTTAAATGTGAGCAAAAAATGATTAATATCAAATTGAATTATTCATTTTAAATACTAATACGTGAAACAATTTAGTGTCCTGGGTGTGACGCTAGACTGCATCTGGTGCTAAAGTTTTGGTCTTTGAGTTTGGCCAATATGTCTTCACTACCATTACTTTTAGGTCCACTCTGACCTGGAGTGGTAGTACCTGTTATTGGCACAGTGGTAGTTTTAAGGTGCCACATTATTATTATTATTGTTAATGGAGATACAATCTTCTAATGGGCAATTGGGTCTTATTTGATAAAGATTTTTCTTGTTTGTTATTAGTTGTTACAGCAGGGTTTGATGTTCTGAATTTTTCATATATTATGAATTTCTTACTAACTTCACTTACTGTCTTCTATAATTGAATTCACATACCTTGGTAGCAATATCTCATCTATGGGAAATGGTCAACATACTCATTGGAAAGGCATAGACTACTATTGACAGGTTATTGACCATAAAGAAATCTTATGTCTCTGGTAAAATAAAAAAGGAATTTTTCCAAGCTGTAGCCATGTCATTACTATTACATGGCTGCACCACCTGGAAAGTAATGAAGCGCTTGAAAAAAAAAGCTAGATGGAAATTACATGAGGTTGCTGCATGTTGTTTTGAATAAATCCTGGCAGCAACATCTCACAAAATAGCAGCTGTATGGCCACTTAACCTGCCATCTAACAAATCATCCAAGTCAGACAAAAAAGACATTGCGGATACTACTGAAAAAGCAGTGAGAAACTCATAAGTGACATTCTCTTATCAACTCCTACACATGGACTCACCAATATTGGCCAACCAGCAAGGACTTACATTCATTAGCTTTGCAAAGACACTGGATACTGTCTGGGGGACTTACCCAGATATTATGTAGAGTTTTTACAAATATTTAGAATAATTTTATTTGAGTGGTATTAAAGAGATTTCTTCATTTTAAGTTTTTGTTTTTTGCCTGTTATTCTACAAAGTACCAGATTTTTATGGAGTTGGGGTAGTGTTAAAATTAAATGTTCTAGGATTAACCTGGGGTCCTTACTCTATCCACTAAAGAAATTTGCAAGCAAAATATTTCCCTCTTGTATTTCTGCCAATTTATATATATATATGTTATTCGTAAATATATAAACGCTTTGAATTGGTTTCAACCCAGGACAATCTCTGTCAGGAACTGCCAGCTTTTCCCAGTGGTCTCACTCAAGTGATTGATTAGTAGAATTGAAACCAAAATCTGGAAAAGAGATTGGGGAACAGGAGATCAGGAAACGAATTGAAGCCAAAAATCTGGAAAAGAGATTGGGGAACAGGGGATCAGGAAACAAATTGAATCCAAAAATCTGGAAAAGAGATTGGGAAACCGGGGATCAGGAAAAGAATTGAAACCAAAAATCTGGAAAAGAGATTGGGAAACCGGGGATCAGGAAAAGAATTGAAGCCAAAAATTTGGAAAAGAGATTGGGAAACAGGGGATCAGGAAAAGAATTGAAGCCAAAAATCTGGAAAAGAGATTGGGAAACCGGGCATCAGGAAAAGAATTGAAACCAAAAATCTGGAAAAGAGATTGGGAAACCGGGGATCAGGAAAAGAATTGAAACCAAAAATCTGGAAAAGAGATTGGGAAACCGGGGATCAGGAAAAGAATTGAAACCAAAAATCTGGAAAAGAGATTGGGAAACCGGGCATCAGGAAAAGAATTGAAACCAAAAATCTGGAAAAGAGATTGGTGAACAGGAGACCAGGAAATGAATTGAAGCCAAAAATCTGGAAAAGAGATTGGGAAACCGGGCATCAGGAAAAGAATTGAAACCAAAAATCTGGAAAAGAGATTGGGAAACCGGGGATCAGGAAAAGAATTGAAACCAAAAATCTGGAAAAGAGATTGGTGAACAGGAGACCAGGAAATGAATTGAAGCCAAAAATCTGGAAAAGAGATTGGGAAACCGGGGATCAGGAAAAGAATTGAAACCAAAAATCTGGAAAAGAGATTGGGAAACCGGGCATCAGGAAAAGAATTGAAGCCAAAAATCTGGAAAAGAGATTGGGAAACCGGGGATCAGGAAAAGAATTGAAACCAAAAATCTGGAAAAGAGATTGGGAAACCGGGGATCAGGAAAAGAATTGAAACCAAAAATCTGGAAAAGAGATTGGTGAACAGGAGACCAGGAAATGAATTGAAACCAAAAATCTGGAAAAGAGATTGGGAAACCGGGGATCAGGAAAAGAATTGAAACCAAAAATCTGGAAAAGAGATTGGGAAACCGGGCATCAGGAAAAGAATTGAAACCAAAAATCTGGAAAAGAGATTGGGAAACCGGGGATCAGGAAAAGAATTGAAACCAAAAATCTGGAAAAGAGATTGGGAAACCGGGGATCAGGAAAAGAATTGAAACCAAAAATCTGGAAAAGAGATTGGTGAACAGGAGACCAGGAAATGAATTGAAGCCAAAAATCTGGAAAAGAGATTGGGAAACCGGGGATCAGGAAAAGAATTGAAACCAAAAATCTGGAAAAGAGATTGGGAAACCGGGCATCAGGAAAAGAATTGAAACCAAAAATCTGGAAAAGAGATTGGGAAACCGGGGATCAGGAAAAGAATTGAAACCAAAAATCTGGAAAAGAGATTGGGAGACCGGGGATCAGGAAAAGAATTGAAACCAAAAATCTGGAAAAGAGATTGGGAAACCGGGGATCAGGAAAAGAATTGAAACCAAAAATCTGAAAAAGAGATTGGGAAACCGGGGATCAGGAAAAGAATTGAAACCAAAAATCTGGAAAAGAGATTGGGAAACCGGGGATCAGGAAAAGAATTGAAACCAAAAATCTGGAAAAGAGATTGGGAAACCGGGGATCAGGAAAAGAATTGAAACCAAAAATCTGGAAAAGAGATTGGTGAACAGGAGACCAGGAAATGAATTGAAGCCAAAAATCTGGAAAAGAGATTAGGAAGCCGGGGATCAGGAAAAGAATTGAAACCAAAAATCTGGAAAAGAGATTGGGAAACCGGGGATCAGGAAAAGAATTGAAACCAAAAATCTGGAAAAGTGATTGGGAAACCGGGGATCAGGAAAAGAATTGAAACCAAAAATCTGGAAAAGAGATTGGGAAACCGGGGATCAGGAAAAGAATTGAAACCAAAAATCTGGAAAAGAGATTGGGGAACCGGGGATCAGGAAACGAATTGAAACCAAAAATCTGGAAAAGAGATTGGTGAACAGGAGACCAGGAAATGAATTGAAGCCAAAAATCTGGAAAAGAGATTGGGAAACCGGGGATCAGGAAAAGAATTGAAACCAAAAATCTGGAAAAGAGATTGGGAAACCGGGGATCAGGAAAAGAATTGAAGCCAAAAATCTGGAAAAGAGATTGGGAAACCGGGGATCAGGAAAAGAATTGAAACCAAAAATCTGGAAAAGAGATTGGGAAACCGGGGATCAGGAAAAGAATTGAAACCAAAAATCTGGAAAAGAGATTGATGAACAGGAGACCAGGAAATGAATTGAAGCCAAAAATCTGTAAAAGAGATTGGGGAACAGGAGATCAGGAAAAGAATTGAAACCAAAAATCTGGAAAAGTGATTGGGGAACAGGGCATCAGGAAAAGAATTGAAACCAAAAATCTGGAAAAGAGATTGGGGAACAGGGGATCAGGAAAAGAATCGAAGACAAAAATCTGGAAAAGAGATTGGTGAACAGGAGATCAGGAAACGAATTGAAACCAAAAATCTGGAAAAGAGATTGGGGAACCGGGGATCAGGAAAAGAATTGAAACCAAAAATCTGGAAAAGAGATCGGGGAACACGAGATCAGGAAAAGAATTGAAACCAAAAATCTGGAAAAGAGATCGGGGAACAGGAGATCAGGAAAAGAATTGAAACCAAAAATCTGGAAAAGAGATTGGTGAACAGGAGATCAGGAAACGAATTGAAACCAAAAATCTGGAAAAGAGATTGGTGAACAGGAGATCAGGAAACGAATTGAAACCAAAAATCTGGAAAAGAGATCGGGGAACAGGAGATCAGGAAACGAATTGAAACCAAAAATCTGGAAAAGAGATTGGTGAACAGGAGATCAGGAAACGAATTGAAACCAAAAATCTGGAAAAGAGATTGGTGAACAGGAGACCAGGAAATGAATTGAAGCCAAAAATCTGGAAAAGAGATTGGGGAACAGGAGATCAGGAAAAGAATTGAAACCAAAAATCTGGAAAAGTGATTGGGGAACAGGGCATCAGGAAAAGAATTGAAACCAAAAATCTGGAAAAGAGATTGGGGAACAGGGGATCAGGAAAAGAATCGAAGACAAAAATCTGGAAAAGAGATTGGTGAACAGGAGATCAGGAAAAGAATTGAAACCAAAAATCTGGAAAAGCGACTGGGCAAACTGGAGATCACGGGAAAAAATTAAATAAACACATTTTTTTAAGAGACTTAATCCTTATTTTAGAGTGTGTACATTTTTGAAACATTCTACCAAATATGCTATAATTTAAGCCATGTGTCAAACTTGCTTCATAAATATGATTATATTAAATAAGGAATGGCACTTGCATCATCATTTATCTTTACATAAAAGTATTGAATCCCTACTTAAAAGTGATACGTAAATGTTAAAAGTTGTCTTTTGAGATGTTATAAGACACTCAGAGATTTACATGTGTCTTGAACGCCTCACTGCCACCAATCAAGCAGTGGTTGTTGTCATCGATGACCTTACCAATCAAACAAACTACTGGCTAAGCTGACCTTTTATTTTCACACTGATTTTCCTGCTTCAAGAGAAAATGTTTTTAGCACCTTCCAATACAGACTTGAAACAAGATTCAAGTCTTCGCATTTATTTTCATAGGCATTCTTTCACATCAGGGTAATAAATTGAAAATATTCACCATTTGACCTCGGTTATATTGGCCTAATGAATAGAGTGTTCACCAATGGTCCAAGAGACTGTAGTTCAATCCAAGGTTAAGTAATATCAAAGACTCAAAAAATAGTACTTGATGCCACTTTGCTTAGAATTCAGCACTATAAGGTAAGGATCAAGGGTAAAGTGGAGCAATCCAGAGAAAGGAGTAGCACCCTCCCCAATACCTCAGTGTAGTAGCTATTGAAAAGGGAGACTTTGGTTCACCCTCAACTAAGGTCGCCAACTATACTTATATTGTTACATAAAATAATCTTATATAGAGTAATTAAGTCATCTTAAACCTTTCAGCACTTACGAGGATCATTAAATAAGTTTCCAGACTTTTTTCGTATGGCCACTTTTATTGATAGTACACACATGAAACTCTAGTCCCCTTCGAAGTAATCTCCTCCGGCTGCAATGCACATGTTGTACCGTTCCAACAACTACTGGAAGGCCCCATGGAAGTCCTCTTGTGTGAGTGTGTCAATGACCTTCATCATAGCCTCTTTCATCTCAATTGTCTCATAACGACGATTAATTCAGATTTCTGTCTTAATTTCTATGCAGATGAGTCCCATAGAAAGGCGAACGGTGTTCAACAAATTTAAAATCTCAGTGAGGCATTAGAATTTTATGTTGGTTGATTGTGTTTTATGGTATATTATCCCTTCTCGGTTACTTAATGCCAAGTCCTGTTTTATATATATATATATATATATATATATATATATATATATATATATATATTGTACCACAAAAGTGAGTACACCCCTCATATTTCTGCAGATATTTAAGTATATCTCTTCATGGGACAACACTGACAAAATGACACTTTGACACAATGAAAAGTAGTCTGTGTGCAGCTTATATAACAGAGTTCATTTATTTTCCCATATATATATTGAATATATATGATTTGTAGATGAAGAGCTTGCAGGTAACAATTTTTACACAAGCCTAACTTCATTTGTTTGATCACAGTTAAATGGTTTCAAGTATTGCACATAATAATAGTTTTATTTGCCCTCACCTTAATGGTATTTCAAATATTAATAGTTCTATTTGGCACAGTTAAATGGTTTTAAGTATAGTAAATGATTAAATAGTTCTATTTGACCCATAGATAGGACCCTAACAGGTACAATAACTTGGGGTCTGAGTGGACCTGGGAATAATGTCAATGAAGGGGTACTCCAAATTCCCTAAAACTTCAGTAATGGAGCTTCATCATCAGATGGTTTAGTGTCATATCCAGGACATTTGTAGTGGGAGAGAGGTTACCCTTGAGCAGAGATATAGTCAACATATTCTACAGCCCCAGCAAACTAGGCGGAGAACTTTTAGAACAAATTCCTCATTCTACTTATCAAAAATGGAACTGTAAAACTTTAAACACCCAGTAAATTGTAATTATAACTCATGTAAGTGTTATGACCTAGAAAAAGAATATAAACTCAGACCCAGGCACAGCACTAGGAATTCACCCATATATTCTATACTGACAAATGTTATATACTGTTTAATAGCCAATAGTTTGAGGAAACACAGAAATAATTAACACAAATGTTATATACTGTTTAATAGCCAATAGTTTGAGGAAACACTCAATAATAAACACAAATGTTATATACTGTTTAATCGCCAATAGTTTGAGGAAACACTCAATAATTAACACAAATGTTATGTACTGTTTAGTAGCCAATAGTTTGAGGAAACACTCAATAATAAACACAAATGTTATATACTGTTTAATAGCCAATAGTTTGAGGAAACACTCAATAATAAACACAAATGCCAATGATTCACATATATATATAAATGAAATGTTAGTCTAAATTTCTGAGACGAAGCTAGTTGATTTTTATCATTAAGGGTTTTCAGACGATTGTCTTCATCTTTATTGTTATTGTTATTTCCACAACATTTCGTCCAATATGTTCTCCGGCCTTCTTCAGGTGTTTGTTGAACTCGGGAATCTACACGGAACTTCAAACTACGTCTTTTACTGAAACCACAGTGGTCACCTGTTCTGATTCCATAGCCATAACCAGGTACAAGTGTTAAGTATTCCTGTATTGTTACTCGCCTGTAGTGAGGACTGAACCTGCAACCTCCAGATGAGTGTCTCCTTAGAAGCTTAGGGAACCAATGCCTATAACCATTACACCATGTGTCCTGCTGGACAATTCACAATGAATTTTTAGGACTTATAAACTTAATGTTCTTGACTAAAATTACTACTATTATGTATGATTTTTTTTTTTTTTTTACCTGTGCTCATATTCATTTTTTTTATTATTTATTCATTTTTTTATATGAAATATATTTCAAACATATCAAATTTATTTCAAATACACCTGAATCATGCTGCTCGCCAACAGGGAAAAGGTTGGGAGGACAGACGAGCACACAAAAAGGGTTTTTCAAAAGAGGAGAGTTCTCTTAAAGAAAGATAACTCAAGTTATCTTTCTTTGTTACATGACATCAATATATACACAAACCAGAATAGAATCGGAAATGCATTAAATTCTTTTGGTTTTGAGATACAAATAGATCACCTAATCTTGACCAAAAGACTCAACCTAGTGGTACTTAACAAAAAAAAAAAAAAAAGAGACCCTGCCAAATAGTGGACTTTGCCATCCCAGAGGATCCCAGAGTGAAAATCAAAGAAAAAGAAAAAAAGAGACAAGTACTTGGATTTTGCTAGAGACCTAAAAAAGCTATAGAACATAAAGTTGAGGATGATACCAATCATATCTGGTCCCTAAAGGTTTGGAAAGAAGGCTGGAGGAGTTGGGAATTGGAGGACAAATCAAAACCATCCAGATGACAGCTTTGTTAAGATTGGCCAGATTACTGAGAAAAGTCCTGGAGACCTGAGGAGACTTGCTGTCTCTCAGACTCCACTGAAAGACCATCAGCTAATGCCGGCATGAAAAACTCACAAGAATTAAAATAATAATAATAGGCATGACTGGTTAGGAAAGATGATGGCTGGGAATTGAGCTAGAGATTCAAATTTGACCAAACTAAAAAAATAATATATGCACAAACTAGAATCTGTCCTCCTCAAAACTGAAATGCATAAAATCATTAGCTGCTTTAAGATACAAAGGGATTCTCCAATCCCAGCCAGAACATCAGCGCTCGTTTTAATTAACTAGAATAAAAGAAGTTGTCATCTTGTGGATTTTGTCATTCCATCAGACCACAGAAGGAAAATGAAAAAAAGGGAAAAATTGTACAAATATCTGGACCTTGCTAGACAGCTAAAAAATAGTTCTATTTTAACAAGAAGAAAAAGAATGTTGTCAACCAGTGGATTTTGTAGTTCCAGTGGACCATAAAGTGAAAACAGAGACAAAGATTTGGGAATTCAACCACACATGGCACAATTTTAGAAAATTGACCATCGTCACACATGGCAGCGAAGGTGTTAATAGGATATTCAAGCACATTCAATGATGTGTTAACAATATTATCAGTTAAATAATTTGACTTATTTTTATCCAATATGAATAATTCTATTAGCTGTTAATCATGTTTGAACACAGTTAAATTTTTTCAAGTATTACTATCTAACCTTAACAATTCAGTTAGACATCTGTCATTTGCTTAAACACAATTAAATGATCAAACAGTTCTATTTGAAACACTTCATTTTAGCATGTCAACAAAGTTAAATGGTCCCAAGTATTGCTATGTATCACTAACAATTAAAATTAAACATCAGTCATTTGTTTACACTCAGTTGAATGATCAAACAGTTTAATTTCAAGCAATTTTGTGTAAACAAATGAGCCCAGGCTTGTTCAAAAATGTGTTTAGAAATCATATATTTAATATATATGTATGAAAATGATTTAGCATTAAATAACCAACAATAGTTGATATGCCATAAAACCCAACCAAATGCAAATGAAACCCACTATATTATCTCAAAAAATCTATTTAACATAGAGATTAGACTCCACTCCAAATGTTGACCTGGGAGTAATAGCAATAACTTCACCCTCCTTGTGAAAAATAAAATATAGTTGGGGATGTAGTCAATATACTCTAGGCTCTGCCAATACGGTGTGACAAGTTTGGTGTCACAAAAATATTTACAGACTGTTACTAAGAGAAGGGCTGTTATTTACTAAGTTTTGCCTTGGCCTCAAATTGCTTATGAAATATGGTGTCTCTAAGTGGTCACCCCTCTTAGTACTGAACAAACTCATCAATGCTTAACTTCAGAGACTATTCTTAGCTGTTTTTCACTAAGCTTTTTGCTTAGTTTAGCATATGTGCATCAGGTCATTTATGATACTTGCTATCCCTAAGTAGTCACCCATCTTAGTACTGAGCTGGCTCATTGCTGCTCAACTTCACAGACTGTTCTTCGTTGTTATTTACAAAGCTTCTTGCTAAGTCTAGCACACAGGCTTTAAGAAGCTTACTGTGCCTGCTGTTCCTAAATGGTCACTCATCTAAGTACTGAGCAGGCACACTGATGCTTAACCGCAATGATCAAATAAAAACTGGTGCTTTAAGCATGACTTGACCCAAAGTCTGTTATTAGAAGGGTTTATCACAATCATTAAACTTTGCTTCAGCACAAAGACATCTTTATTGAAAGCTGTCTATATATATGAACAAGATTTGACATTAGATAACCCAAAAAGGTTGATATTCCATGAAACAAAACTAAACAAACCCCTATACTTCTGAAATGTTTTACATGTTTTGTAAGCAAATGGTTTTATGAATAGGTGCTATTTTACTGGTAAAGGTATTACCGCCATTGAGAGTCCTGTAATTTTAATAAGAAATTTTCATACCACTGAATTTTGATGAACTGATTACACTGGCCTACAAAAGCAAATAAAATCTTGCTTCATTAGATATTCTATTTTTTACCAAAAAATTTCTAGGAGTTGATTTAAAAAATAATCTTTGCTAAGTGGGTCTGTATGTTTTGTTACAGAAACTCCCAATATATTGAGAAAAAAAAGTCATATTTATACTGCAAAAAATAATACTTTTTCACCAAATTAGTGAGGTTTCTTCATTGTTTTTGAAATCATAAAGCAAAAGTAAGCTGAGAGTTTTCTAAGAATCTTGCTAATTGGATAAAGGCTTTTCTTGCCCCCAAAAAAAGAATACATGAGAAAAAACCTTACTTGACATCCCTATACAGGATTAATTCAATAAAAAAACAATTCAATAAACTTATGAAATTGTAATTGTCTTTGAAATTTTATCAAAAAATTCAAATGAATCTCCTTATCAATGAAATATCGGATGCAGCAACACTGAAATTAGAGAAAAAAGCTAAAATTTAACAAGAAACTAAAAAGAATTCTTTTACCAATTCACAAATTTGTATAAACCTCCGACTGTATTTTTGAGTTATTTTCCTGTGGACAAATCGAAATAAAGTGTATAACATTATCTTACCCCCTCCAAAAAAAAAGTTACAGCAATACTCAAATTCATTGCCAAAAAGTGGATAAACCTGACAACAGATTCTGACAACAGATTCAACAATGATATTTTGTCTTTATTTTAAAAAGACTCCTTCATACTTTTATCTTATCTATTTCCTCCTATGCTGAACTTTAAAAAAAAAAAAACAGATGCAGGAAATTTTAGATATTCCCACTCAGTTGGTTAAGTCTTTGATAAAACTTGACATGGTTAAAGGTGGCTGCAACCCCCACTCCTGACCACCTAGTGATTGCCCAAATGTTTACAGTCACAGCCAAAAACCCCTGCTGCCATCACTCTGACATACATCTCTATCTAACTCTTTCTTTCTTTCTTTCTTTTCTCTCCTTCTTATGTCCCCTCCCTCTTTTTACTTGTATTTTCCTTTTTATCTATTTCCTCCAATGCAGAATTTTAGAAAAACGTGTTATTCTGAGGAAGTCTTTTTAAAATAAAGATGAAATATCATTGTTGAATCCATTATTAGTGTTTGGTTTATCCACTTTTCCAAGTAGTTTTCTCTTCTTGAAACCATTTATAACTATGTACAAGCAAATGATCCATATTAAATAGAATTATTAGTATTACATAGAAATACTTGGAACCACTTAAATGTATAGCAATACTTGAAACCATTTAACTGTACACAAACAAATGGTTGATATTAACAGTAAATGGCTCGTTCTTATCTTGACAGATCACACACATCATAAGATAATTTCCTCTTTATTCAAAACTAGCTACAAAGAAAAAGTTAAAGAAAAAATAAAAGCTATTTTACGAAAAAAAAAAAAAATCTTTCATAAATTTAGGAATCAAGGTGTTTTTCTTATGAATATGTTAGTACTTTCACTGAGATGATGTTTTTAAAATATTTTACATGTTTCGTTAGCGAAAGGGTGATATTTTACGGGTAAAGGTATTACTACCATTGAGAGGCTTGTAATTTTAATGAGAAATTTTCATAGCACTGAATTTTGATGGGCTGATTATCCATAAATGATAAGATTCTATAGAGAAAGGAAGAAAAGAAGAACAGATATTGACAGATAAGAAGCATGTTTTACAAGGGCATCTGGAGGATTATCACTCATTGCAATTTCTAACTTCACATGTTCTTTTTAGTTATAAAACCAGTATAGAATATACGTAGAATATTTTTATACTTAAAAAAAAGTCTAAATACATGTCTTATATACGAAAAAATGCATTAATTTCCAAATTTTTGTCATTAGCATAACTTAAGATTTTCAGGTCATTCATACATTAATTTTGTTAGCTGAAAATTCACCCTATGGGTGAGATCTTAAGCTACTGACAATATTTTGGTAAGGACTTATAAGTTGATAAATCTTTCAGGTTTGGTTTGGTTGGGTTTTATGGCATATCAACCATTGTAGGTTATTTAATGCCAAATCCTCTTTATACATATATATTAAATACATATGATTTGGTTTGGTTGGGTTTTATGGCATATCAACCATGGTAGGTTATTTAATGCCAAATCCTCTCTATACATATTATTAAATATGTATGATTTGATTTGGTTGGGTTTTATGGCATATCAACCATTGTAGGTTATTTAATGCCAACTCCTGTTTTTATATATATATATTAGATATATGATTCGTAAACACATTTTGTCGATACACATAGTAAAATGATCAAATAGTTCTATTTCTAACAATTCAATTTAACATAAGTCAACAAAGTAAAAGGGTTCCAAGTATTGCTATGTATCACAATAAAACACTAGTTATTTGTTTACACACAGTTAAATGATCAAACAGTTCTTTTTCAAACAATTCAATTTAGCATGTCATTTGTTTGCTCACAGTTTAATTGTCAAAGAGTTCTGTTTGACCCATAGATAGGACCCTATCAGGTGCTACTACACCAGGTCAGAGTGGACCTGGGAGTAATGGCAATGAAGGGGTACTCTGCATTCCGAAAGCTCCAGCATTACTAAAGCCTTACCATCAGATTGTTTAATGTCAATTCTAGGACATTCATTGGAGGGAGGGGTTTTACCCCTCTGTAGAGAGTCAGGCAGTGTATTCCACAGCACCAGCCAAATAGGCTGGATAAATGTTATAATAAGGATCTAAAAGTTGATATAGGTTAATATAAGCAGTCTTTGTTTGTATAACAAATGTAGACACATGTCCTAGGTATGGCACTAAATGGCATCCAGTGGTGTGGCTACATTTCTGGACCACTGAAGAGTATGGAGTCATACCTTTGTTGCCATTACTCATAGGTTAACACTAGCATAGTGGTAGTATTTGTTAAGATCCTATCTATGAGTTGTATAGATTTGTTTAAAAATTATTCATTTTAGATAGGAATACTTGATATCATATAACTGTGCAAAGAAATGATTAGTGATAAATAAAATGTGCAATTTTAAAAAAATTGCAATGGAACATTGAAGATATACAAGGTGCATACAATAAATTTCCAGACGTTTTTCTTATGGGCATTTAAAATGGTTGTAGATTCTTGAAAATTAAGTATGTTATTGCTATACATCTTATGAGATGACGGACCAATTTTTATGATTTCATGTTCAAATGAACAGCTACAGCAGCAATTGGAATACACCCTACTAAAACCTGATTGTCACAGCTGGTGAATTTCAAAAATGCAATCTGATACTTTAGAAGAATGATATGCAATAACATTCTGTTTTAAATTTGGCAAAAATGCCACAGAAACATATGGAATGCTTCAGACTGCTTTTCAACCATCTTGCATGAATCGAGCATCAGTTTTTGAGTGGCATAAGAGATTCAAGGAAGGCAGGGAGTCTGTGAGGGATGATGAGAGGTGTGGGAGGAGTAAGGAATACACCACAGTTGATTGGCCAAAGGGTTAGCGTTAGGGTTACTATGTTGAGGTTTTAAGAGAGTTCAGGAAGAGATTCCGTTGGAAGAGGCCAGCACTCTTCAAATCAGGTCAGTAGCATTTCCACCAGGACAATGCACCAATCTACAACTCCATCGTTGTCACAGACTATTTGAGTAAGATGGGCATCAAGACAGTTCCTCATCCTCCCTATAGTCGAGACCTTGCTCCCTGTGACTTTTGGTTATTCTCTAAACTCACAGGCTGTCGTTATGAGAGAATTGAGGAAATGAAAGAGGCTGTGATGAAGATCATTGACACGCTCACACAAGAGGACTTCCATGGGGCCGCCTTCCAGAAGTTGTTGGAACGGTACAACAAGTGCATTGCAGGCAGAGGAGATTACTTTGAAGGGGACTAGAGTTTCATGTGTGTACTATTAATAAAAGTGCCCATACGAAAAAAGTCTGGAAACTTATCGTATGCACCTCGTAGTTAGGATTACAATCAAGCATTGACAAATGAATTAAATTTGGCCATAAGAAGTTGATATGCTTTTAAGCAAATAAACAAAACCAAATCATATAACTGCTTGCAAAAAAAAAGAAGACTTCAGTATTAAATAACCCAACAAGGTTTGACATGCCAACCAACAAACCAACCAATTTTTTTTATAGCCAAAAGAATGTTTTTACTCTGGAAAATGGCGTTTGGTTTCACTAAAAAAGCAGGAGTCTTCAATTACAAGTTTCTTTACAGTGGAATTCAGAATTGAATTTGGATTGATTGATAAATTGACTGATTTTAACTGCATGACAATCCATCTAGGGTTATTTTAAGCTTGGAAGTTAGGGAATCCCATTCATGGTATGTTCATATTCACATATTTTTGTTTAGTTGTTTCTTAAGAGTTTTTTTTTTGTTCGCAGTCCTCTTGAATACAAATAATTTTTAAACAGATCTATTCGACCCTTGGATGGGACCTTATCAGCTACTACCATTTTGGACCTGGGAGTAATGGCAATGAAGAGGTACTCCACACTTCCCAGATCTCCAGAACTGGAGCCTCACCATCAGATGCTGTTTAGTGTCATATATCAGGACACTCCTTTTTGATGTACAGTCGGCATATTCTTAGCCACACAGACAGGGCAGAGAATGAAATTTAGTTTCACTTTATTTGTTTTATATGATCTCCTGAATTTATAATTGATGTCATGTTGGTGTTCGTAGCAACAGCTATACAATTTCAATTACTATCAATAGTATGGAAGGATGAATATTTTGTACTTGTCATTGAAACTTTTCTAAAAAAATGATGTTAGTTATTGCGGCATTCCATGGTCAGTTCACTCACCAGATCTATCTCCTGATTACTTTCTCTACGGATACCTGAAGGCTCAAGGGAAGGGGCTCTTAGTGTAATGGATATTGTGGCAGGGAACAGAATTGATTATTTGAGTTCAAATCCTGCGTGAAGTTGTGTGTATTTCACTTTGTATTAATATCCTTGGGAAAGTCCATCTCTTCTCCCCTCAGCCATGGGTAAATAGGTTGGGTTCTTTAACCTTGGGGTAACCAACCAGTCTAGGAGAAAAATAGAATGGAAGGCTAGGTTCTTTAGCCTCAGATTAAGCAACGAGTCTAGAAGAAAAATCGTAGGGAAGGCTGGGTTTTTTAGCCTCGGATTAAGCGACGAGTCTAAAAGAAAAATCATAGGAAAGGCTGGGTTTTTTAGCCTCGGATTAAGCAATGAGCCTAGAAGAAAAATAGTAGGGAAGGCTGGGTTTTTTAGCCTCGGATTAAGCGACAAGCCTAGAAGAAAAATAGTAGGGAAGGCTGGGTTTTTTAGCCTCGGATTAAGCGACAAGCCTAGAAGAAAAATAGTAGGGAAGGCTGGGTTCTTTAGCCTCGGATTAAGCAGTGAGTTTAGAAGAAAAATAGTAGGGAAGGCTGGGTTCTTTAGCCTCATACTAAGCAGTGAGTCTAGAAGAGAGAAAACTTTAAATTCGAAAAGCTGTAATTCACTTAAAAATTGACCTTGTGTCACATCCTGTTCATGGTGGAGGGGTTAGATAAGTATATACCTGAAATCACAACACTAAATATTGGTTGTAGACAACTGATGAAATGAAATATTTTGTTTCTCATAATCAATAGTCTTGAGCAATTAACAGATACTACTTGTTCAAGAATATCTGTAGAATTGATAAATGAATTAAATGATACTTTCAAGAAATCGACTTAGTACATTAATAGTCAGTTCATATTTTTTTTGTAGAAGTATATGAGTAACTTATTAATTAACAGATATCTGAACATTCTCAGTTTGCTATTATGTAAATTGATTATTTGAATAGCATAAGGATTATCAGCTCCGATCCTGTTCACAAACCTATTTTACTGGCCATAATTGAATTGTGGTATGAAATAGCCTGGTTTGTGTCTGTCATTGTTTGCTAGCCAATTTGTTGGCATGGCTTAGAGCTTGTTGATAAGCCAGAGGTTTGTAACCATACAACTATTAGAATTTATCAATATCACTAATTCTTTGAATCAAACAACTCCATGCTTTTAAGCTTAAACCTACCGTCTGGGTTTCACTGTGACCAAAATGAGATTTGTTACTTGGGTATCAGCAGAATTAGTTGTCATTGTATCTGGTCAACATCAGTTAATTAACTATTAGAAACAGCACGGGTAATAAGTTGTTTAGAGAAGACAACTAGGCTTCCATGTTCACTGGAATGCCTGAAAAATGGAAAATCTAAGAATACATAAGGGTGAGTCAAAAGTTTTGCAATATTTTAGTAGTACATATACATGGCTTTTTCTGTAATGCTTTGGTGAGTCAAAAGTTTTGCAATATTTTGGTACAACGTATACATGGCTTTTTCTATAATGTTAGTGCGAGTCAAAAGTTTTGCAATATTTTGGTAGTACATATACATGGCTTTTTCTATAATACTAGGGTGAGTCAAAAGTTTTGCAATATTTTGGTATTAGGTATACATGGCTTTTTCTATAATGTTAGTGCGAGTCAAAAGTTTTGCAATATTTTAGTAAGATAAAACAAAATTCACCAGCTCTGGATACTTTTGATAAGTTTGTGATGGTAATGAATCACACTGGAAAGTGAGATGCCAAGCTCATCTGATATTCTTTAAGTGCTACTGGCTATATTTATGTCTATGGCTTAGATCACAGCCTCTGAATGTTCAGTTTTAGGCTTATCTGACCTCTTGTTTGATTGTTAAAGTTCTTGCAATACGAGCAAAATATCTTCAACCTTCTGATTACAGTCATCAACTGCACTGGCTGCTTCTACAGTGTTATGACCCAGTTTGAAATCACAAAGTATAAGTTCCCCATACCCCCCCAAAATAGTAGTAATACTAACCATTATTTAAGTACACACAGATCACTCTGCGCAGGACTTTTAAGTGAAGGACCCTCAGCGTGAGACTTACGTGATCGACCATTGCTTGGACTTAATACTACCCTTGCGAGGAGAGTAATATTACTATTAATCAACTTGTTATATTTATACCCCTGTATGAATAAACCTGCCTTTCTGTTATACCGACTTGATGTGTTGTCTATTCTTTACCACTCGGAATAGCCTGTCGTTGTATATCATTTATGTACAATAAAATAGTTTCCAAATTAGATGACATCGCATGTTCATCTGTGCAGCTTTTAAATCTCACACAGATTGAAGAAATGCACAATGTATCATTGCACCACAGTGGTTACCTTTTGCAGCTTGAACTGCTTTGGTCATGTGATATACATACAACAAACTAGCATGTATCAAAATATTGCAAAAGTTTTGACTCACTCTAATAAAATTCACCTTGAGAGATCATTGATCTCA
>CAUZXS010003601.1:0-7500 GCA_963585895.1 Sepioteuthis lessoniana
TAACCAAACATGCCTTATATATATATATATATACTATAATATATATAATATATATATATATATATATATATATATTTTCATTGAACATCATAGACATTTTTTGTCTACATATCATAAGATCAATACGCAATTCGAAAGGATTTACAAAAAAAATATGTAGACAAAAAAAGTCTATTATGTTCAATGAAAATATGTATTAATTATGAAACACAGCCAAAATATACATATTCTAAACACACACACACACACACACACACACACACACACACACACACACACACACACACACACAAACACACACACACATACATACATATATATATATATATATATATATATATATATATATATATAAAATATAACACGTTGAATCCATCACAGTTTCTTCAAATGTTTCTCTTTATCAAACTATTTCACTCTCTCTCTCTCTCTCCCTCTCTCTCTCTATATATATATATATATATATAATGTGTGTGTGATGTGTGTGTGTGTGTTGTGTGTTGTGTGTGTGTGTGTGTGTGTTTGTCTGTGTGTGTACGTGTGTGTTGTGTGTACGTGTGTGTTCGCATGTGTGTGTGTGGATGTGTTATCTACTAATATATATACATGAATACAATATATCAATATATATAAGTGTATTTAAACACACACACACACACACACACACACATATATATATATATATATATATATATAGAGAGAGAGAGAGAAGGGGGGGATATACAGATTCAGAGAGATTCAAATTATTATGGACTTTTTATTAGCTAAATCGATGGGAACAGACTGATATATATATATATATATATATATATATATATATATATATATATATATATATATATATATATATATACACATCCTGTCTTTTCATATGTATCTATCTATCTATCTATCTATCTATCAATGGATGAAAATTCTTCCTTTCTCTATACTTACAAACTAATTTCTACTTCGACGTTAACGCCCAATTTCCCCCCCTCTCTCTCTCTCTCTTTGTGTCTCTCTGTCTCTGTCTGTCTGTCTGTCTCGCTCTCTCTCTCTCTGTCTTTCTCTTTCTCTCTCTTGTGTCTCTCTGTCTTTGTCTCTCTCTCTCCTCATCTCTCTCTCTCTCTCTCTCTCTCTGTGACTCCCTTTTTTCGATGCTTCTTTTTTGCCTCCATCCTATCTTTTCTTCTGTTTCTTCTTTACTCTAAAAGATCCAATTGTTATTCTTTATTCGGATTTCCTTTCGCATCCATGAAGCAGTCGCCCCCCCGTGAACAAGAAGAATTAGGGGCTCAAATACTCTACTACCATCACTACCGCAACAACTCGCCCGTCCTTTTCCTTCAACAGACCAACCCAATCCATCATGTGTCCCAGGCCCTCTCTGTCATCACCAACAACAGGGCAGCAGACGCCGGCTTTCCGAAAACCTCAGTCAGGAAGATTATAACTTTCAAGCCATTAAGGCGATGGCTTACGAGAAATCTGTTCAAGTCTCCATTTAGTGCTATCTATCTATCTATCTATCTATCTATCTATCTATCTATCTATCTATTTGTTTCAAAGAAATAATCTCTCTCCATCCTCTCTCTCTCTCTCTCTCTCTCTCTATATATATATATATATATATATATATATATATATATATATATATATATATATATATATCTACCTATATCTCTACCTATCTAGCGAAGTCTTTATCTATCAATCAGTCACAGTCTATTTGTTTCAAAGAATTAATATCTCTCTCTCTCTCTCTCTCTCTCTATCTATCTATCTATCTATCTATCTATCTATCTATCTGTCACAGTCTACTGTTTCAAAGAATTAATCTCTCTCTCTCTCTCTTTATCTTTCGCTCCCGCTCTCTCCCCCTCTCTGTCTATCAATCTATCTACTGCAATCTTTTTCTATCTATCTATCTATCTATCTATCTATCTATCTCAGCTTCTTCTTTCTTTCTTTTCTTTCTTTCTTTCACAGTCTTTTTTTTATCTATCTATCTATCTATCACAGTTTATTTGCTTCAAAGAATTAATCTCTCTCTCTCTCTCTCTCTCTCTCTCTCTATCTATTTATCTATCTATCTAATCTATCCATCTATGTACCACAATCTTTTTCTATCTATCTGTCTATCTATCTATCTATCTATCTATCTATCTATCTCAGTTCTTTCTTTCTTTATTCTTTCTTTCATAGTCTTTTTCTATCTATCTATCTATCTATCTATCTATCACAGTTTCTTTCTTTCTTTCTTTCTTTCTTTCATAGTCTTTTTCTTTGTTTCTTTGTTTCATAGTATTCTATCTAATCTATCTATCTATCTATCTATCTATCTATCTATCTATCTATCACAGTTTCCTTCTTTATTTATTTTATTTATTCATTTATTTACTTAATTATTTCACAGTCTTTTTCTCTCTATCTATCTATCTATCTATCTATCTCAGTCTCTTCACATTTCTTAGTCTGTCCGTCAGTCTATCTATCTGTATGTAAATCTGTTTACATCTGTCTACAACTATATATCTACGCCTGCACACACGCCATGTTAACTAAAAACTTATTATACGTGGATGGAAATAATATATTTTTGTTCTTTTTCCTTATCACCATTTTCTTTCTCAACATTTTCTATATCTCTTCTCCTTTCTCCCCATTTATTCCTCATTATTCATTCATGCATCTCTGATTCTTTCCTTAGCCATAATATATATATATATGTGTGTGTGTGTGTGTGTGTGTGTGTGTGTGTGTGTGTGTGTGTGTGTGTGTGTGTGTGGTGTGTGTGTGTGTGTTTGCTAGCTATCAGTTTCACGACGTGATGGTCGGATGCCAGACCGTCTGCTTGTTCTGTAAAGCGCTGCACTGTTTTTGAAAATCGTCTCGCTCCATCGAAGCAGCACCGAAGCTGGGCAGTAAAGCGTCGCTAATAAAGTAGTTCGCATTTAAAAAGTGTTGGAACGTCATCACAGCGGAATCAATACGCGTCACTGTCTTTATCATGTGTTATATTCGGCGGTGAAGCGGCCTCTGACCCCAATTAGTCCGGCTGGCCCTTGACGGATCACAAGATTGTCAACTGATAAATTGTGAGAGCTTGAGAAACACGCGGAGAAGACCGAGCCAGAAAAAGAAAAAAAAGATAAGGAAGATAGTTTGGGTGGTTTCCGCAGATTTTTGAAAAAAGAGGGACACTGAAGCAGATATAATAGAAAAATGAAAATAAAGCGGGAAGAATTTGACGAAAAGGGCGGAAAGTTAAAGAAGTGAAAGAGAGAAAGAGAATCAAACGAAGAAAAAATTTATCAAGAAAAACAAGGAATGAAGTTCAAAGGGATAGAAGAAGAAGAAGAAGGAGAAGAAGAAGAAGAAGAAGAAGAAGAAGAAGAAGAAGAAGAAGAAGAAGAAGAAGATGAAGAAAGGAGCAAGAAGAAGAAGAAGAAGAAGAAGAAGAAGAAAGGAGCGAGTAGAAAAGAGAGAAGAAGAAGAAGAAGAAGAAGAAGAAGAAGAAGAAGAAGAAGAAGAAGAAGAAGAAGAAGAAGAAGGGAGCGAGAAAAGAAGAAGAAGAAGAAGAAGAAGAAGAAGAAAGGAGCGAGAAAGAAGAAGAAGAAGAAGAAGAAGAAGAAGAAGAAGAAGAAGAAGAAGAAGAAGAAGAAGAAGAAGAAGAAAGGAGCGAGAAATGAAGAAGATACTTTTCATCTGTAATTTTGACACTTTTGATTGGAAATCCTGTCGGTGAAATAAAGATTATTGCAAGTGCAACATACTCCATCCTCATCAAATAAACTTTCATGCAGCTTCTTATTGTCTCCTAAAACCATTTCAAATACAGGGTGGAACGATAAAACTGTCGTCCTAAAGAAAACAACACTACAGCTTTATTTTATTGAAAAAATCAATTCACATAACTTGATTATGTAGTAGAGCTGACATCTAATTCAATGTAGCCGCCTTCAGCCTCAATCACACCGCCTCGATACGGATCCGGAACTAGAAGCATGCCTTTTCCACAAGAAACCAGCGGGAGCTCAGCGAATACTCGACGGATGGCAGCGATCAGGCTGGCTTTTGTGTTGTGGGAGGTTATGTTGGAGATATTCTCGACGTGTGACCAAACGAAGTAGTCCAGCGGGTTCAGGTCGGGGGAGGAGAGAGGCCAGTGAGAGAAGGGTCCAAAGTCGGAGCACTCCTTCTGAAGACAAGCCTAGGTCTCTTTGAACTTGTGGGCAGGCGCCAAGTCCTGCTGCCACACCCAGGGTTTGCACCGGCCACCTGATTGCACCAAGGGATCACCACACTCTTCAGCACATCCAGGTACACTTTGGTGTTGACTTTCAAGCCGACTTTGAAGATGTGAGGTGGCATGATGTTGCCCTCACTTGAAACCACACCAAAGACCATAACCGTAGCCGTTCGAAGGGTCGTCCGATGCGTCGAGCTGTGCCCTCAGGATTTGCATTTTGAGGGTGCTGGCAGTGGTCCTGTTGTCATAACTTGGATCGGTCGAGAGCATGGGTTGTACAGCGGTGCATTTCCGAACTCGCTCGTTGAACATTGTGTCACTTTCAGACATGATGGAGGCGCCTCTGGTGGTGTAATGGTTAGCATGCTCGACTAGCAAACCTACACGAGTGAGTTTGAGTCTCATTGGGTGCCCCTTTCATATGGCCTTGTGCCACATCTAAGCAAAAAGCTTAGTAAATTACCACTTTCAGACATGATAGAGGCGGCGCTGGTGGCGTAATGGTTGGCATGCTCGACTAGCAAACCTACACGAGTGAGTTCGAGTCTCATTGGGTGCCCCTTTCATATGGCCTTGTGCCGCATCTAGCCAAAAAGCTTAGTAAATTATCACTTTCAGACAAGATAGAAGGCGTTGAATTGACCTGTGAATCATCTCTTTAAATGGAGAATTGAAAAATTCCTAAAATCTTGGGATGCAGTCGTTGAAAATGTTGGGGATTTTATTTTTGAAGCAAAGAATGAAAGTCTGAAAGGAATATAAACAAAACAAATGTCAGCTTCACATGGAAACCAGCTCTCGGAAAAATAATCATTGAATTTAAAGTCTTTCATATCTGGGGTCAACGTTGGGTTATTGGGGGAATTGTTAGAACACTTTAAATGCAATGTGAACGTGTGAAGATAGAACAGAAAAAGCATTTTTATCTCACCTCTTGTCACACAGGCATCAACATTGGGAGTCAAGATTCACTTATGTGATTTTCTTACGCTGGTATCTTTAGTTTTGTAGATGAAAAATGAGATGGCCTTGGAAGCATTTATTTCCGGCTAAAATCATTTGAAAAGATTGTTTTTCATTTAATTGCGATGGATGTCCTAACAGACACTTATTTTCACTGAGTTGGCCCAAGCGTTCCCAGTTCTTAGATGGCATTAGAAGCATTTAGTTCTAACATTATATTAAAGAGAGCGTCCCTTTGGCGTAGTGGCTGACGTGCAGGACTGTGACACTGAAGTAAGAGAGTTCAAACTCTGATCACCCTATTACGTTCACTTTCGGAATAACACCCTTGAGGAGAGGCATGATTCCCCTTATTCCACCAGCTGTTGGTTAAGTCAACAGCAATTCTATAAAGACGGCTTTGGCATTGAATAATCATTGAAGGTTGATTTGCTATCAAAGCACTCAAACCAAAAACATTATTTTAAAAGAGGGTTTTTCAATTGCTAAATTGTTTGGTTTGGTCTCGTTTTAGGACATATCAACCATTGTTGGTTGTTCGATGCTATATCTGGTTTTTACATATATATTGAATACATGATTTGTGAGCACATTTTGTAAATACATAAAATTAAATGATTCAACAGTTCTATTTCAAACAATTCAGTTTAGTATGAGTCATTTGTTTGCACTCGGTTTAAATGTCAAACAGTTCTATTTGACCGGTAGATAGAATCCTACCAGGTGCTTTTACTTCAGGCCAGAGTGAATTGATGGCAATGAAGGGTTACTCTGCTTTACCCAAAGCTCCATCATTACTGGAGCTTCACCATAAGATTTTTTAATCCCCGACACTCGTTGACGAGGTTATCACTTGTCTGCAGAGTTGCTTTCGGTGTATTCTACAGCCCCAACCGAATGGGTCGAATTAACTTTCAGTTATAGTAAACGGGGTGTTAAAAATGAAATACCCAAAAGTTTTTTTAAGTCTACTTTTTCATAAAATAAAATTGGCAAGCATTCCTTGGCATCTTGTTTATATCAACCTGAATTGAATAATTTTAGTTGATTTCTATGTTTAATGGCATATCAGTCTTCGTGGGTTATATAATACCAAAGCCATACTTGTAGATGACCAGTAGTGGTACAATTTAAACCATACCTTGGAAGGAATATAAGGAGGTTCATAAATTTTCCAAAGTTTTTTGTAAACGCAATAGCCCGTCTAGGATTCGAACTCGCATTCTTCGACTTCATTCTTCGGCTTTAACCATTAGACTCCGGAGACTCTCTCAGAAAAATCAGAATACGAATTTTTGTCGCAATTACCGTTTTTTGGGGCATTTTTTTCTTTCTTTCAAACCTTGCTTATATCAAATTGACGTATACTATTAAAATACGATATTCATGAGCTCGTGCTTTCTCAGGAGTGTCCAACTTTTCTTGTTTAACATTAGTAATTCTATTTACTAAGTGCTTCTATGTAGTAATTTACTAAGATTTTTAGCTTAGATGCGACAAAAAGTCGAATAAATGGAGCACCCAGTGAGAATCTAACTTACTCAGGAAGGTTTGCTAGTCTACCTTGTTAACCATTACTCCACTGAAGGAACCCAAGTATTGATATTTAACATTAGTAATTTTACTTGAATGTTTCTATGTAATATAGATAATTTGTACCCAGCCGTATGGTTTCTAATAACTAATAATAAGAATCCTTAGTGAATTATAGACCAATTAAATTCGCCACATAGGTTAGACCGTATCTGTTCAGCAGTCATATTGTTTCAAATAACATATAACAAAACTTAGTAAATGATTGAACAGTTCTATTCGATCCATAGATAAGACCTCATAAATCCAGCAGTTATATGGTTTCAAATATCTAAAAATAAAAACATCTAGTAAATGGTTGAACCCACCAAAGACGAAAATTCCAATTCAGAGTCGACCTGAGAGTAAAAGCAATGTAGTATTACTCCACATGCCTTAAAACTCCAGGACAGGAGACGCACCATCCGGAGCAGGTTTGTGTCATGTTCAGGATACTTCCATTCAAGAAATGAAGATGTAAAACCGGAAATGAATCAAAATTGCCAAAAAGCAAAGTTCATCAAAGGGTAAGAAATAATGTACAAAATGACTCGAACCTCTAAGGTAAAAAGGTCAATAAATCCAAAAACAGAATAAACGTAAAAGCGATGAGAAAAAATGTTGAAAGAACGAAAAAAGAGAAAAGAGAAAAAAAGGAAGCAAAAAAGAAAATTTAAGTTAAAAAAAAGAAGGTGAAGAGAAGAGTAAAAATAAAAGACAAGAAAAAAAGA
>CAUZXS010003601.1:10000-85004 GCA_963585895.1 Sepioteuthis lessoniana
CAGTTATTTCTACCGTTAGACAAAGGAAATAACCGGGCGATAAAGGCACATGCTGCCAGTCAAAACAAAGCGATAACAATTCATATGGGGCAAGAAACGTGGAAGGGGACGTACTCAATCCCTACCCTAGGCGCTGGATGAGGGACAACATAGATGTTGTGCACGTCATGTTTTTGGGGTTTTTTTTTTTAATTTTTCCCTTCGTTTCCATTAACACCAGTAAATATCTGAGGCGATATTATTTACCACTAGTGGATGAAATTGTCCAATACTAAGAAATGTACAGTAATGGTTAACGAGGTAGTCTCAAGAATCATTGCTAGTGTAGAGAGTTAGATCCTCACTGAGTGCCCTTGCCGACAGGTAATACATGATGCTAAGATTAGATGTCCGTAAAAGCCTAGAAAATATAGATATTTATTGATAGAAATCAATCAGGGGACGGAGTATTGGGGTTCACAGGGTGATTTGAATCACTGGTTTGGTTTGGTTTCTTTGTTTAATGGCATTATAACCTTTGTAGGTTATTTAATGCGAAAGCCATTCTTCTAGAAGAACAGTAGTGGTACCATTTAACCCATAGCTGGGAGGATAAGGGGGCTCATACCTTTTCCAAGGGTATTTGCCCGAAAGTGAACGTAATAGCGCGACTGGAGTACGAACTCGCTTACGACGATTCCGCAGTCCGATTCCTTTTTATAATTATATTTTAAATATATGTACGATTTTTCATCACATTGAATAGATAACATTCGTAAACGAACCTGAGATCTTTCTGCACACAGTTTGATTGTTTGAAGTGTAATTATGTAACAATTAAAATTTAACATCAGTCATTTGTGTGTACCCAGTTTTTTTCTATTTGATCGATAGATAGGACCCTATCATGAGCTATCACTCGGGGCCAAAGTGGACCTGGGAGTAATGGAAATGAAATGGTACTCTACATTCCCAAATCTCCTCACCATCAGATTGTTTAATGTCAAATTCAAGAAACTCGATAAGGGGGGGGGCGTTCTTACTCCACTCTAAGTCCCCCGCCGACTTGGCAAAAGAGGGTTCAAGAATCTGTGTGGCTGTGGCTAACGTGCAGGACTACTATATTGTAGTAAGCGAGTTCGAATTCTTGTAGTGTCGTGATACACACTTATTATTATTATGTTTTTGGGCATTTTTTAATTTTTTTTTATTTTCTCACCCAGTTGACTGAAGCTGCAGAATACACCAACTACATCCCTGCAGAGAAGGAATAAGACCCCACTGCTTTAAACGAATGCCGAATATGACACTAAAACATATGAATGCTAGGTTCCAGTATTGGAGGCTCTTTGAAAAGTGGAGTACCCCTTCATTGTCATTACTCCCAGGTCAACTCTGACCTGGAGTAGTAGAACCTATTACGGTCCAATCAATAGAACTGTTTAACCATTAAACTGTATGCATACAAATGTTGACTTATGATGAATTGATTTGTTAGTGTTTCATTGTGATTTTTAAAACCTGGGACTGTAGAATACACCGATTGCTTCTCTGCATAAGGGGTGAGACTTCTCCAGCGAGTGTCCTGGATATGACACTAAACAATCTGATGATGATATTCCAGTGATGCTAGAGCTTTGGGGAATGCGGAGCACCCCTTCATTGCCATTGCTCCTAGGTCCACTCTGGCCCGGAATTGTAGCACCTGATAGGGCCCTATCTATGAGTTTAATAGAACTAAACTGCATACTTATGCTAAACTGAATTGTTTCAATTAGAACTGTTTGACTAAACTGAATAGCTTGAATAGAAATGTTTTTAACAATTAAACTGTGTACTTACATTTATACTACGTGCTTATGCTAAACTGAATAGTTCGAAATGGAACTGTTTTTGACATTGAAACTCTACTTACACTAAACTGAATTGCTTAATATGGAACAGTTTTGACATTTAACTGTGCGTAAACAAAATCTGTACTTATACTAAACTGAATTAGCTGAATTAGAACTGTTTTGACAATTAAACTGTGTACTCATGCTAAACGGAATTGTTTGAAATAGAGCTGACTATTTGCATAAAAATGGATTTGGCGTTAAATAACCTAGAAAGGTTGATATGCTTTAAAACCCAACCCATCATCCAACCTAAAACCATTTAACTGTGTCAATAAAATTAGTGTTAGATAGCAATACTTGAAATAATTCAACTGTGTTCAAAAAATGAACTTTGGCTTTTTTAGAATATTCGTTTATAAATCATATAAATTATATATATATATATATATATATGTGTGTGTATTAAGAGGATTTGGCATTAAATAACCCAAAATGATTGATATGCCATAAAACCCAACCAAACCAAATCATATATATTTAGTATGTATGTATAAAGAGGATTTGGCTTTGAATAAACTACAATGGTTGATATGCTATAAAACCCAAACAAGCCAAATAATGTTATTTGATATATATGTATAAATAGGATTTGGCATTAAATGACCAACTAAGGTTGATGCGCCATGAAATCCAACCAACCATTTACTTGCATCAACTTTTAAAAAATGAAATGAAATAAGAATCTTGCGCGGAAAATATGAATGTTTATTGCAATATTTATATAAAAATTAAATTCTGTTGAATAATTCATCTGATACTTCCCAAAAATTCCCTCTTAATATCTTTTTTCACCATCATCCAATTAAATCTTCAACTTCTCTAAACTACAGCTGTTTTTGATCTGATAAGGTAATTTGTCCGAAAAGTGTATTCCCCTATTCACAAAATAATTCAATTTGTTGGTAAACAGCTTTCGAAATCCGGCTTGATTGTAAATTACCAGTCGGTGAAAAATTACCGAAATATTTGTTAACGTAAAAACGTCCTCATTTCGCCATGTATAAATTCTTTTACGAGGATGACTTTGGCATTAAATAATACACGACGGTTGATATGCCATCAAACAAAGAAATCTTAAATAGCACCACTAGAGTTTTTCTACAAGAATGGCTTTGGCTCGAAATAACCGACGAAGGTTGATATGCAAAGAAATCTTAAATAGCACCACTAGAGTTTTTCTACAAGAATGGCTTTGGCTAGAAATAACCGACGAAGGTTGATATGCAGTTAAACAAAAAAACCTTAAAAAGTACCACTACTCTTCAAGGATTGCTTTGGCATTAAATAACCCACGAAGGTTTATATGCCATTAAACAAAGAAGCCAAAACTAATACTGAGACTCTCAACGTAATTCTAGCCACAGACATATAAAACATAAGACTCTTCGAAGAAATAAGACCATCTACAAAACATTCGCCTATAAGCAAAATTCCCCTGTAAGTGACCGTGTCCTTTATAAAGAGTACGGATGTAACTTGCAAGACACATTCAGGTTAATTGGCCTCAGAATTACTATGACTACTTGTTTTGGCATCACTTGTGTGCGATGTGGGGTAGTGGGTCGATGGTAGAGTTTCGGCTCGGCTTTCTGTGGTCGCTGGTTCGATCTCCAGTGGGGGAGATCACGGTATACATCGCTGATGAGACCTAATAAGGTCGAAAGAGCTGTCTAGAGTTTCCGTATGTCACGCGCAAGGGTTCGCCGGATTTTCTGGTCATGGTAATTCAATTCCCAAAAGAAAATTCGTCTAACTTTTCACGCTAGCGATTTGTTTAAAAACAAAAAAAAGTATTTATCTCCAGGTTATCTACTAACAAACCATATAAATATGTGTGTATAATAACAATATTTGGCATTAAATAACCCACAGAGGTTGATATGGCATTAAACGATAACAATAGAGCATGATAGAATAAAGAACGAAATACAAGACTCTTGATTGCCTTATATTTTGCGTTGAGTCGAAAATAAATGGCTTTTTGCCGAGAGAGCCAACCGATTTAACATTCAATTCGCTTTGATCTATTTGAAATATTCATATCAAAATCGTTTATCAACGAAAAAGCGTCCAAATTTGGAGTGGTTCTTTCGAGATGGTTGATTTAATAAGGGAAAATCTCTTTTTAGCCTTCAACTGAGGCCGAAACTAATTATTACATATCGAGCTTTTTTGATTGTTCGTATATATATATATATATATATATATAATGACGTGCCGACAACAAGGTTTTGTAAAACTCTCTCTCTGTCTCTATCTGTCTCTCTGTCTGTCTGTCTCACTCTTTCTCTATCTATCTATCAATCAATCAGTCTAACTATTTATTTCTCTTTCTTTAGTCATCTCTCTTGTTAAGTCTTTTAGACGATACACAGTGTCCGCACAGAGGTGATGTATAGAAGTTTTTACCGTTCGGCCAACAATTGTGTGTCGATTTAGAGAAAACTTTTGGCAAAAGACACTTGGGAATTCACCCTTACTTTAACAACTGTGCCTTGCTTGGCATACTTGCATGGTTTGTAAGATGGGAAGTAAGTGGCCGAACATGTGCTGTTTTATAAGATTCTGCTTCCATGATTTGTTAGATCAGCAGCAATCTTTGGGTCGTTTCCATCTACCTTTTTTCCAATCGTTTCATTGGAGACTAAGCAGTGCAACTATACAGTAGTACTGACATAGCTACAGCTTGGAAGAATCCTCGTTTTATTTTATTAGACGGATATGGCCGATAAACTTTCAATAACTGTCCGCATTTTACGTATGAGTATATTGACATGGTTTTCAGTAGATAAGATATTGCTATCGAAGTATATGAATTTGTCAACTAATTTTAGAAGCTCTCTCATTGGGTGTTCCATTCACACGGCCTTGTACCACTTTTTAGTATGAAGCCATGTACATTATATATATATATATATATATATATATGTGTGTGTGTGTATATATAGGTTGGTTGGTTGGTTGGTTGGATTTTGTTTGACGGCGTATCAACCCCTTCCGCTTCATTTAACGACGATTTAAGTCATTTTGATAAACGTTTCAAACAATTCAGCTTAGTATAACAACAGTTTTTTGTTTACACAGAGTTAAAAGTCAAAACAGTTCTGTTTTAAAGAATTCAGTTTAGACGCAGTTTAGTGACATACCCAGTGCACCCGTTATTAAGAGGGGACGTTTTTACTCATAAGAAAGGTAGATAGTTTATTACAAGCGCTGCCGATATATATATATATATATATATATATATATATATATATATATATACGAGTATATTATCATTACTATTAGTGGTATTTAAAGATGACAACATCGTTCCTGGAGCAGTTGGCTGGGGCTGCAGAATACACCGACTGCAGCGGGGTAAGACTCCCCTATCGAGTGTCCTGGATATGATACTAAACAATCTGATGGTGAGGATCCAGTAATGCTGGAGCTTTGGGAAATGCGGAGTATACCTTTATTACCATCGCTCCCAGGTCCACTCTGGCGCAGTGTGGTAGCACCTGATAGGGTACTATTTATGGGTCAAATAGAACTAAACTGTATGATTATGCTAAACTGAATTGTTTGCAATAGAACAGTTTTTATATTTAACTGTGTACAAGCAAAAACTGTACTTATGTTCAAATGCATTGTTTGAAATAGAAATGTTTATACCAATATATATATATATATATATATATATATATATATATATATATATATATATATATATAATGAATTTGGCATTGAATAACCTACAATGGTTGACATGCTATCAAACCAAATCAAGCAAAAAAAATAGAAAAAAATCAAACAATATAGTTCAATTATATTTATTATATATATATTGTCATCCACAGATAAATCTGTTTCGTTCTATCAGTACTTATCAGTATGGCTAGACATACTAGATTCTCGTAGCTGGGACCGAAACCCGGTTGGCTCAAACGCCAATCTAAGAGGAAAACAGCAGCGGCGAAGTAAATTTTAAACGATTATGAATCACATTTGTTTTGTTTACATATATCCGCTTAACGGCTACCGAGAGCTCAATTCATATGAAGAGCCTTGCATATACGCTAATGGCAACGCGATTACTTCATTCGCGAGAGAGCTCAACCCTACGAGGGTAGAGGAGCGTATACATATTGTCATCCACATATATGGGGGGGAGTTAGTGGTGGCGATTTTTCCAACCCCTCCGAACGAGCAAGATGCAACATGAGGTCAAATTTTAAGCGAAGTTTAACAGGTTTGAATTCAAAGTTTTCCTTTTCTTAGGCTGGTTGCCTAACCAAGGCTAAAGTATCTACTATTTACTCATAGATGGAGGGGGAATAATTGAATTCGTACATTTTTATGGGTATTAGTGCTATGTGAAGTACAATCATACTTGTCCTGGATTTGAACTCAGTTCTCTATGTCGATTTCCTACGACGATTACAATCACACCACAGACACCTCAAAATGTGTGTGTATATGTGTGTATGTGTATGTGTGTACGTATGAAAGAGAGAGAGAGAGGGAGAGAGAGAGAGAGAGAATCATTTTTATATATGTCCTCTTCAAGCACCACCTCTGTATATGTACACATATAAGTAAAAAGTTGGCGACCATCGTCGAGGATGACCCGAAGGCTCTCTTTTCAAAAGCTACAACACTGAAGAGTAGTGAAGGACACTACTCCTTTCCCTAGATTGCTCCACTTTACCCTTACCTAATAATACTGAGTGTTAAGCAAAGAGGCATCAAGTACCATTTTTTAAGTCTTTGGTATGACTCTACCTGGAATTGAATCGCGGTCTCCTGAGCAATTAATGAACACTCTAACTGCTAGGCCAATGGATTTGTATGTGCACATATATATGTACGTATATATCTATAAATCTAAATCTCAGTGTGTAGCTGTCTATATGTGTAGGAATATTCAAAATCTCCAAGTTACTATAAAGTAGTACATCCCACATGGATTATTAAAACAGCCTCAAAAAGCTACATCCAGGTCTTCCCTGTTACAAGAGTCGGCCATCGGGGATCATTTTGTTGATCAATTTATATGCACGACAAACTATTCAATAGGCTGTTTCTCTGTATTGTACTAGGTTAAGTTTAAAGAACATCTTGCCTTTTTAGAGGGTACAGCCATTTCGCTATATTGCCCTACCTTGGGTGAATAGAGAAGGCAATTCTACATCCTTTGTCTGTTTGGAGAATTGTATGGGCCCTGCTCCCACTGTAGTTTAATATTCTTACCTTTTAAACTATTCAGGTATATTTTATTGAAAACGCGACGGACGAAAGGGTCCCTCTAATTTGCTTTTCACTATTTTAATTTATCAATAAATACGATTTCCTATTTTTCGTCTTTTTGATATATATATATATATATATATATATATATATATATATATATATATTGCTCAAGGTGTAATGGTTATCGTCGCAGGAAATGGCCACTTTTACCGAGTCCAGAATCCTGGACGAGACTGTTTGCATTTCACATAGATTCACATGGGAATGGTATAGATCCAACCATGGAAAAATAGTAGGGCAGACTGACTCTTTAAACTTAGTATGTTAACCGGTTTAGAAGGAAAACCTTGAATTCAAAATTGTTAAACTCCACTTAAAAATTGACCGCTCTTGCGTAATGGATTTCATATACTCATACACTCTCAAACACACACACACACACGGTCATATATATATATATATACATATATATATATATATATATATATATATATATATATATATATATATTGCTTTAAAAAGCGTGTGTATGGTATTAAGGACTTTTTTAAAATCATAAAAAGTGAACTATGATCCTAAAAAAGAGGAACCTTTTTGATCACTTCCCTTCAGAGAATTATGCCAGTGACAATCGATTCTATTCAAGAACTGAATTTTTTGTTTGTAATGGCATACCAACCTTCTTGGGTTATTTAATGCTAAATCCACCCTATTTAAAGCAATATTCTGTATCTACCAAAAGATCTTCATGTATACAAATGTATTTATGTATTCTTGACATAATAATAATGACACATTTTGTTTATAAAACTTTATTAAGATCTTTTCAAGTTTCCAGATAAATTTCTTGGTTTCAGGTTGGAATTGGTGGATGAAACTTGAAGGGATCTTAATAAAATTATATTTTTATTTAATCAAACATGCTTTAACGAAAAACGGCCGCCCAATTACACTTATGTACTTATATGTACCTGTCTGTAGTGTTTTTATTATTTTAAATATTTTCAGCGTTTTTTTTTTGGTTTTGTTTTTTGTTTTTTTTTGGCTTAGTGTGTCATTCTTTCAAGTGTGAACCATATCCTTGTGCCTGTCTGCTTACCTGGAGATTTTTTCCCTTTATACTTTCTTCTCGCTTCGCCTGAGAAACGCATGCGTGTTTTTGTCTGAAAGATTCCGGAAAATATTCACCAGATCGAAGCTTCGATAATAGCGTTTATATTTTTATTAATGTATTTATTGCTACCTTTGATTTCTGTTACCTTTAATTACTGACAGCAGGTGCTTGCAGATCGATTCGACCCGGGTGAAGTGGGTTGGGATCGGTTGGTGGAGACTGGCTATTAGCAGAATGACAAAGCAAAGACCGCCATTTTTATATCCTGACAAATGGCCCGCATCAGAAAAAAAAAAAGATAACTTAAAAAAAAAGTAAAAAAAAACTTTAACATCGAAAATCTGAATGAGGAAAGACATGTTCAAAATCAGCTAAAGCCAATAGCTCAGTTGATGTAGTAGTACATAATTATGGGGCATCCAGTGTTTGTTTGTAATGGCATATCAACATTTTTGGGTTATTTAATGCCGAATCTATCCGTCAAGAAGGACGTAGTGCTACTATTTAAGCCAATGCAGCAGGGATAAGACAGTTCGTAATTTTTAGTATTAGGGTATTAATTTAGGGTATTAGTCCTTCATTGAAAGTAATAGCTCGACTAGGGTTCGAACTCACCAACTATGATGTTGCTGAACATCATGTTAGCCACTATGTCACAAATCTTAAACAAAGCTATCCAAACCAAACTTCTTAATTAATCCGACAGCGGGGTTTAGAATACACTGATTATATCCTCTGTAGACGGCAATACCCCTTCTCAGAAAAGTCTCTGAGGAAAAAAAAAATGCATTCGATGTTGAGATGACAGTTCTGGAAATCAGGGAGATATCGATTACCCCTTCATTGCCGTTTCTTCTAGGTCCACTCTGAGCCCTATTGTATCTGTTAGATTTAGATGGGTTTGGTTTCTTTGTTTTAATGGCATATCAACTTTCGCGAGTTATTTAACGCTAAATTCTTCTAGAAGAATAGTAGTGGTGCTATTTAACCCATAACTGGGAGGATAAGGGGGTTCATGCCTTTTCTGAAGATATTTACCCGAAAGTGAATGTAATAGCGCGACTGGAGTCCGAACTTCTTTATAATGATTCCGCAGTCCAGCGCTTTAACTATTACACAACCAGGACACTCCCTAGTACCTGTTAGAGTCCAATCTATGGGTAAGACTGATAATTTTGTAAGTTATCTGAATTAGAAGGTTTAATTTGGGGAACCATTTATCTGTGAACAAAAGAATGAGCGTAGGTTAGTTTAAAATCGTAATCAACAAAATGTATTTACAAATCATATATAGTTGTCTAAATTTCTGAGACTAGCGGGACACATAGTGTAACGGTTATAGGTATTGGTTCCCTAAGCTTCTAAGGAGACAATCATCTGGAAGTTGCAGGTTCAATCCTGACTGCGGGCGAGTAGCAATACAGTAATACTTAACACTTGTACCCGGTTATGGCCAACGGAATCAGAACAGGTGACCCCCGTGGATTCAATAAAGGACGTAGTTCGAAGTTCCGTGAGGGTTCCCGAGTTCGACAAACACCTTAAGAAGGCCGGAGAACATATCGGCCGAAACGTTGTGGAAATAACAATAAAGATCAAGACAATAGTCCTAAACCCTTAATGAGAAAAATCATATATTTTACGTGTACCGAACATTGGCATAATGGTTAGGGTGTTCGGCAATGGACCGGGAGACCTGGGTTCAATCCCAGGTCGAGTCATACCAAAGACTCAAAAAGTGGTACTTGATGCTACCTTGCTTAGCACTCAGCATTATAAGGTAAGGATCAAGGGTAAAGTAGAGTAATCCAGGGAAAGGAGTCGCGCCATCCCCTACATCTTGGTGTTGTAGTTATTGAAAAGGGAGCCTTCGGTTCACCCTCGACAATGGGCGCCAACTTTACTTACTTTTACATGTATGTATAATATATACGTTCATATCTTTCCCACGATGGGTGGAATTCGTTTCTCTGGGTGTGGGTGTGTGTGTCAGTTCGAGGATCCCTATGTTTGTTTTAGCGCGAACCCCAACACAAAGAGCTTAAGTGCGAGATTTCCCACGAGACCGGAAGAGGGCGAGGGAAGGAAGGTCCCAGAGTCAAGAGAAGGGGTCAGTCAATAGAAGGAAGCAGAATAGAGAAATGGACAGAAGAGGGCAGTCAGCAGGAGAGAGCAGGCGTCTTCTAGGAACTGTGGACCGAGACGCCAGGATAGCCAACGGGCAGAAGATCAGTCAGCATTACTGGTGACTGTGGGAATGTCGCTCGAATACATGTGAAATACCCCTGGCCGGAGGTGGGAGAAACCTCTAGACGATCTTATGCCATAAGTGGTTTAGGAGCTTGAGATAGTGGGAGGTCGGCCGGTGGTGTATTGTCACACAAGGGTATTTGTCCGAAAGTGAACGTATTAGCGCGATTGGAGTTCGAACTTACTTAGTACGATTTCGCAGTCCAACGCTTTAGTCATTATACCACCAGGACACCCCCCGGGCAACCAGTAAGAATCAAACTCACTAGCAATATTTAAATCTTTTGAGCTAAATCCATTGGTTAGATTCAAATCCAAGTTTATTATTAACAAATTTTGGAAATGGAAGTGATACCTGCGATCCCAACATATCTATGTTCGATCCATCGTGACTCATTGGTTAACGTCGGTGGACGTGGACGTATCGAACTGAGTTCAAATTCTGAACAAGGCTATTTGTATTTCATAAAGCGTTAATGCCTCCAACTATTCTACGTCTAGATAGGAGTAAGTAGTAGGGTAGACTGAGCTCTTTAAACTTGGTATGGGATCCAGTATAGGAGAAGAGAAACTAGGAATTCAATCCAAACCTGGAATGGGATGGGCTCCTACATGCTATATGAGTAAAATTCCTACACCAAAAGTTGTGACACGGCCAACATATTCTTGTCATAAACGGCCAACTTTTTTCTTGTTATACAAATTTTCCCGAGGTTTTTTATATTTTACACTTTTTACACATCCATCGTTGATATAAAATCACTAATTCCATCCCTCGTAGTCCTGGTGATGGTTCATTAGAATCGAAACACTTTAGTATCGACTTTGCTTCTCAATAAATCTCTCCTTCTACTTGAATTACCTTGTTATCAATATTTCTTTACTATTGTATGTATATGTGTTTATAAGTGTATATACATGTACCCCCACTCTCTCTCTCTCAGAAGGTGTCCTCGTGGTGTAATGGTTAAAGCGATGAACTTCGGAATCCTCGTAAGCGAGTTCGTACTCCAGTCGCGCTTTTATGTTCACTTTCGGGCAAATACCCTTGGGGAAAGGTATGAACCCACTTATCCTCCTCGCTATGGCTTCGCAATTAAATAATCTACAAAGGTTAATATGCCATTAACCAAAGAAACCAAACCAAACCATCTCTCTCTCTCCCTCTCTGTCTCTCTCTCTCTCTCTCTATATATATATATATATATATGCCCGTGGGGTAATGGGTAACGTCATTAGTAAGGGAGACGGTGACAGAGTTCAAATTCTGGAGGAAACACTTTGCATATTCATATAGCACTAACCCTCATCAGAAAGAAATGAACCCAACTATTCTTCCTCCAATCAGGGTAAATAATAGGGCAAACAGGGATCTTTAACCTTGGTGAAGCAACCAGTCTAGGAGAAGGAAAAATCAGAATTTGGTGTAATGGCTATCGTCGTAGGAAATGGACACGACGATACGAGTTCAAATCCTGGACGAGACTGATTGCATTTCACATAGCACTATACCGTTTGGAAAGGTATGAATCCAATTATTATCCCTCCAGCTATGGATAAAATAGTTGGAAACTGGGTTCTTCAGCCTTGGTGAGGCAACCAGTCTAGGAGAAGTAAAACTCAGAATTAGAACCTGTTAAACTCTCCTTAAAATTAACATTGTTTGACATCCTGTTCGTGAGGAGGGATTGGGTAAATATATGCGTGTGTGTAAGCATGTATGTATATGAACGTATATATATATATATATATATATATGTGTGTGTGTGTGTGTGTGTGTGTGTGTGTGTGTCTGTATATACATGAATGAGTACATGTATATGTACACACACGTAGATACATAAACAGTCGACTGGGGCTGTAGAAGACGAGTGTCTTGGATATGATATTAGGCAATCTGAGGTTGAGGCTCCAGTACCCCTTCACTGCTATTGCTCCGAGGTTTCACCTGATAGAGTCCTTATCTATGGCTCGAATAGAAATGTTGGACATTTAAACTGTGTGCAAACAAATGACTTAAGCTAAACTGAATTGTTTGAAATAGAACTGTTTGATTATTCAATTGTGTGTTAACAAATGTCTGATGTTTAATTGAACTGTTAGTGATACATAGCAATACTTGGAACCATTTAACGTTGTTGACTTATGCCAAACTGAATTGCTTGAAATTGAACTGTTTTATTATGCAATTATGTGTAAACAAATGTCTGATGTTTAATTGAATTGTTAGTGATACATAGCAATATTTGGAACCATTTAACTTTGTTGACTTATGCTAAACTGAATTGCTTGAAATTGAACTGTTTTATCATTTAATTATGTGTAAACAAATATCTGATGCTTAATTGAATTGTTACTGATACATAGCAATACTTGGAACCATCTAACTTTGTTGACTTATGCTAAACTGAATTATTTGAAATTGAACTGTTTGATCATTTACTTGGGCGTAAACAAATATCTCATGTTTAATTGAACTGTTAGTGAAACGTGTCTATCTTGCTCTCTTACAACATTATTTATTATTTGCACACAGTTAAATTCTTTTAGATATTGCTATTCAACACAAATGATTCTTGTGAACGTTATTTATTTATTTGCACACAGTTAAATGATTTCAAGCTTTGCTAAACAATAATTCAATATCATACCAATTATCTGTTTGCACATAGTTGAATGGTTTCAATAATAATGAAACATAAATAGTTCCATAAATAGTGGGACTCTAACAGGTAATACCACTACAAGCCAAAGTGGACCTGGGAGTAATGGCAATGAAGCGGTATTCTACATTACCAGAAGCTCCAGGACTGGAGCCTCACTATTAGATGTTTAGCGTCATAAACAGGACATTCATTCTTCGGTAGGGAGAGACTTACCTCTTGGCAGAAATGGAGTGGGCGTATTCTAGAGCTCTAGCCTACTGGATCCACTAAGATAGGCTTACACTGAATTCGATATGAAAAGAATTAGATAGATAGATAGATAGATAGATAGATAGATAGATATTTGTCTGATTCTGAGTTGGCTGAAAGCAGAGTGTCTGTAGGTAATTAAATATCCCAGGAATAATAAATACGAAAACATATTTAATTTCCATAATTGAAATTTTTTTTTTTTTTTTTTAAAGTTCCCATTGATTGATATGGCTGCTTCACAAAAAGAAGACGACAAAACCCATTCACAAGAAGAATTATTTTCAGAAATAAAGGGAAGCCAAAAAAAAAAAAAAAAATGGCGAAAAGAAGGCCAGCTGAAAAAAATCAACAAGAAAATGCAACAAAAAATGTTTACTGTATTTTTGCGAAATTTGTTCCGCTTCTACAGCTAAAAATGTTCAATATACACGCATACATAGACATACACCTACCTACGTACCAACCTCCTTACCTACATACATATATATATATATATATATATGTGTGTGTGTGTGTGTGTGTGTGTGTGTGTGTGTGGAAGTATGTATATATATATATATATATATATATATATTTATATACAAATGTACTTACATAAATAAATATATACGTTCATATATACATACTTACAAATATACATGAACCTACATAAATACAATATATATATATATATATATATATATATATATATATATATACTTACATGCGTATATACATGCATATATATATACATACATATATACATATACACACATTAATATATACGCATATATATAGACATACATATATACAGACATATATATATATATATATACAAATGTATATGCATGCATAAATACATATACACGTACATATATACATACAAACATACATAAACCTTCATAAATACATACACACACACACATACATATATATATATATATATATATATGCAGACATTAGTATATACGTTCATATATATATATACATATATGCATACATATATATACACATAAATAAACATACGTTCGCATACATATATACATCCAAATGTACACATATACATATATATATATACATACATTCATACATACATACCTACATATATACAAATATACATACAGACATATATATATATATTCATACGTACATATATATGCATGCATAAAAACAAACAAACAAACATACATAGGTTTATAAATAAGTGTACTTGTACGTAATCTGTGTATATATGCATTTCATTGAAGTTTGAATATATATATATATATATATATATATATATATATATATATATATATATATATATATAACCCCTATGCACGTGCAGGATGTGGTTCAAGTTCAGTTTTATAGCGGAGTTTAACAGAATACAATTCAATGTTTTCCTTCTTCTACATAGGTTGCAATTCAAACTTCGAAGAGTCTAGCTCTTACAATAGGTCAAATGATAAAAGTTGCGTTCATACGTTTTCCAAGGGTATTAGCTCTATGTAAAATGCAAACAGTTAAGTCCTGGATTTGAGCCCTCATCACTGTGTCTATTGCCTATGACGATAACTAGTACACCCTCAGCTTACCTGCCTATATATATATATATATATATAATCCGAGAAGGAAATCCAAGGTGTAGGAGTATCCTTTTTGAGTGTTCAATGTCAAAGGAAATTGATCTATGATTAAATTGGTTACCCAGTCGGCTGGGGCTGTAAAATACACCGACTGCTTCTCTGCAGAGGGGTAAGACCCCCACAACGAGTGTCCTGGATATGACACTAAACAATCTGATGGTGAGGTTCCAGCAATGCTGGAGCTTTGGGGAATTCGGAGTACTCCTTCATTGCCATCGCTTCCAGGTCCCCTCTGGCCCGGAGTGGTAGCACCTGATAGGGCCCTATCTATGGGTCAAATAGAACTAACATCATACTTATGCTAAACTGAATTATTTGAGTAAACTGAATAGCTTGAAATAGAAATGTTTTTGAGAATTAAACCGTACTTAGATTTAAACTACGTGCTTATGCTTAACTGAATTATTTGAAATAGAACTGTTTTTCGACATTAAAACTGTATTTACACTTAACTGAATTGTTACATATAACTGCTTGAATAGTTTGAAATAGAAATGTTTTTGACAATCAAACTGTGTACTTATGATAAACTGAACTGTTTACTATAGAACAGATTATTTACATAAAAATGGATTTGGCGTTAAATAACCTACAAATGCCATAAAACCTAACAAACCAAACCATACCTATAATTACATTGGGATAAATAATACATCAACATTCGCCGTGCAGAGCGAAAAATCTTTTTATATAAAAGCAAAAAGAAAAAAAATCACTTTTTTGGTGCCATTATAAATTTATTTCTGGTCGTTAAAACCATCATCAGATGTATAACCAAAATTTTTATTTGGTGATAACGCCTAAATAAAAATTTATACATATAAAGTAAGAAAATTTATATATATAAAGTAAGAAAGAGAGAGAAAGTTAAAAACATTATTGCTTAAAAATCTTGTTAAATATATATATATATATATATAGGCAGCGGTCACATCGATACTGCTATATGGCGTCACTACATGGACGCTAACAAAACGGCTGGAGAAGAAGCTAGACGGCAATTACAAAAGAATGCTGCGTGCAATCTTGAACAAGTCCTGGCGGCAACACACCACAAGACACCAACTGTACGGCCACCTGCCCCCTATCACGAAAACTATTCAAGTTAGACGAACCAGACATGCAGGACACTGCTGTAGAAGCAGGGACGAACTCATAAGAGATGTACTCTTATGGACCCCCACACATGGCCGTGCAAAAGCAGGACGACCAGCACGAACATACATCCAGCAGCTATGTGAGGATACGGGATGTTGTCCTGAAGACCTACCTAGGGCGATGAACGATAGGGAGGAGTGGCGAGAGAGGGTCAGGGATATCCGTGCTACCAGCGCGATATGATGATGATGATGATATCCATGCTACCAGCGCGACATGATGATGATGATATATATATATATATATAGAGAGAGAGAGAGAGAGTGATCGAGATGGACAGAAAGACAGAGACAGTCATGTTACTAATTATGTTTGATTGGTTGTTTTGTTTTACGGCTGATCAAACGTTTTCGAGTCGTTTAATGCCGAATTAAGTTATCTTGATAAAAGTTTCAGCCAACTTAATTCAGTATTACTACAGGTTTCTGTGTTGTATAGCTGTAATACAATTATACTATTTGTATACAAATACACACGGGAACGCAATCAACTGTAATGACGACTTCAATAACGAACGAATACACTTCTTTATATAAATATAAATCTCTCACACTTTATTTTCGAAAGAGTGATGTTTGTTGTGTGTGAGAAATGAGTGGAGACAAGGACGGACTGCTATATTGACCCAAGTTCTTCTCTCGGCCATAGCAGCACTTCTTTCGCATCTTGGCTTGGGTTGCTCAATCGGAGGTCACTAAGGGCCCAAAGCTAGTTCTCACTTCGGCATCCTGTCTCCAACTGGCTCGAACTGCCCAGGCACCTGGTTATAATATTTTCTAACATCCACCTGCTTCCGCTGTTCTTCCGCTTATTTACACAGGTGCATCTCTTGATTGACGGCTTTGCCAAGGGTCAATATATAACATCTGTTTATACACAATTAAATATCAAAAAAGTTCTATTTCAAACAATTCAGTTTATCATAAGTATGCAATTTAAACACACAGTTAAATGTAAAAACAGTTAATTTCAAACAATTCCGTTTAGCGTAATTACACAACATAGTTCTATTTTACCTATAGATAGGACCCTATCAGGTACTACGACTCCAGTCTGAATGGACCTAGGAGAGATGCTTATGAATGGGTACTCTGAATTCCCCCAAAGCTCCAACATTACTGGAACCTCACCATGAGATTGTTTAGTGCCATTTCCAGGACACTCGTTGAGGGAGTCTGAGCTTTTGCAGAGATGCAGTCAGTGTATTCTGCCACCCCAGCCGAGTGTAGAATGATAATTATGAATATTGTTAATACATATATATCGAAACAGACATGCAGGAGACTGCTGGAAAAGCAAGGACGAGCTCACAAGTGATGTACTCCTATGGAGCCCCGTATATGGCCGAGCAAAAGCAGGACGACCAGCTCGAACATACATACAGCAGCTTTGTGAAGTTACGGGATGTAGCCCTGAAGACCTGCCAGAGGCGATGAACGATAGGGAGAAGTGGCGAGAGAGGGTCAGGGATATCCGTGTTAGCGGCACGACATGATCATGATATATATATATATATATATATATGCATGTTTGATTAAATGTTAAAGACATATTCTGTCTATATAATTTTATTAAGATTCTTTCAAGGTTCCTGATTAGTGTCTTGTTTTCAGGTTGGAATTGGTGGATGAATTTACCAAAATTGTCCCAAGCGCTTTTGGGCCGTTCATAGGCCATCATCAGGGGTTGCTTGTATGTGTAAAAGCTATTTTGTTAAAGAGTACTTTGAAAGAGATTTTTTTTCGTTTTTTTATAACAATTTAAAATTGCGTAAACACAGATTTGGATAAAGCTGAGATGCTATCAATGGAAATAGAATATTAATAAGCTACAACTACAAATCCTAGATGCTCTCCTTATAAAACAAAAAAAAAAAAAATAACTAAAATCAGCAGAATTCATTTTGAAAATAGCGGCAATGTTTTGAAATGCCTTTAGTTTGTTGGTTTGCTTGTTATTTTGCTTATTTTTTTAACATTTTATATTTCTTTATAATATTCTATCATGTCAAAACAGTTCTATTTCAAGTAATTCAGTAAAGCATAAGTACACATTTTTGTTCTATTTGACCTATAGATGGGACCCTATCAGGTGCTACTACTCCTGGCCTGAGTGAACCTGGTGGCGATTACAATGAAGGGCTACTCTGCATTCCCCAAAGCTCCGCGATAGTGTCCTCTAGCCTCTCTCTTTCTCTGGCAATATATCTCTTTGGTCCATTGTTCTTGATGGGTCTTCAAGACAGCATCCTATGTCGGCACAGAGCTAATGTATGTAAGTTCTTGATGGGCAGCCAACACTTTCCCCTCCATGTGTAGGAATCTCTTAGCGAACACAGTTAGCCCTTATTTCCCCATCAGCGCCCCGCTTGCCTTGTCTTTCTTGGGTGGTTTGTAAGAAGGGCCGTATGTGGCTGTACAGCAGTTATTTTGTTTGACCCCACCAAAAGGTGTTTAACTGGATATTGCACAAAGTAAGTAAAGTTGGCGACCATAGTCGAGGGTGACCCGAAGGCTCCCATTTCAATAGCTACTACACCGAGGTGTAGGGGAAGGAGCTACTCGATTCCATTGATTGCTCCACTTTACCCTTGCTCCTTACCTTATAGTGCTGAGTTTAAGCAAGTTTTTGGTATGACTCGACCAGGGATTGAACCCCGGTCAACCGGACGATTGAAGAACACTCTACTCATTTGGCCAGTTGCATCTAATATTGGGACTTCATTTCTTTGGTGAATTTGATGTACCCCTTCATTGTAATTGCACCGTCGTATATATGTATTTTTGGACATATACACATACAGACAAACGGACATAAACTTACATATATATATAGTCATCCACAGACAGACTGTTTCGTTCTATCAGAACTCTTCAGTGTGGCTAGACACGCCGGGATCGAAACCCGTCCAACTTTACGTTAGACTGTGTTTCAGACCACTCGTCCACCACGACCACGTTGGCTTAGGGAATTTTAAGGTATTTTTATTTTTAGAAGCAGCAGCAGCAGCTTTTATTTACATTTTTTTTATACCCTATCGGCTACCAGAGTGCTCAATTCTTTCGAAGAGCTTTGCATTACGCTTGCGGCGGCCGGCAATTCCTTCGCCAGAGAGCTCAACTCCCATGGGGGAGCATATATTGTCATCCACAGACAGACTGTTTCGTTCTATCAGAACTCTTTAGACATGCAGGACGCTCGAAGCCGGGATCGAAACCCATCCAACTTTACGTTAGACTGAGTTTCAGACCACTCGTCCACCAAGCGGACCACGTTGGCTAAGGGAATTTTTTAAGGTATTTTTATTTTTTATTTATTTATTTATTTTTTTTTACATTAATATATACGTACATATAAACATACATATATGTATACATACATATGCATACATATATGCATACATATATACATACAAATGTACACATATACATATATATATATATATATATTCATATATACATACCTACATATATACAAATATACATACAGACATATATATATATATATATATATTCATACGTACATATATATGCATACATAAAAACAAACAAACGAACATACATAGGTTTATAAATAAGTGTACTTGTACGTAATCTGTGTATATATGCATTTCATTGAAGTTTGAATATATATATATATATATATATATATATATACAACCCCTTTCATTGTGACTGCACAGTCGGCTGAAGCTGTAGAATACGCTGACTGATTTTCTGCAAAGTGGTAAGACTCCTCCAGCGAGTGTCCTGTATATGACTCTAATCAATCTCATAGTGAGGTTCCCGTAATGCTGGAGCTTTAGGGAATGCGGAGTACCCCTTCATCACCATCGCTCCTAGTTCCACTCAGCCCTGGAGTGGTAGCACCTGATAGAGTCATATCTATGGGTCAAATAGTACCCCTTCATCGCCATCGCTCCCAGTTCCACTCAGCCCTGGAGTGGTAGCACCTGATAGAGTCATATCTATGGGTCAAATAGTACCCCTTCATCGCCATCGCTCCCAGTTCCACTCAGCCCTGGAGTGGTAGCACCTGATAGAGTCATATCTATGGGTCAAATAGTACCCCTTCATCGCCATCGCTCCCAGTTCCACTCAGCCCTGGAGTGGTAGCACCTGATAGAGTCATATCTATGGGTCAAATAGTACCCCTTCATCGCCATCGCTCCCAGTTCCACTCAGCCCTGGAGTGGTAGCACCTGATAGAGTCATATCTATGGGTCAAATAGTACCCCTTCATCGCCATCGCTCCCAGTTCCACTCAGCCCTGGAGTGGTAACACCTGATAGAGTCATATCTATGGGTCAAATAGTACCCCTTCATCGCCATCGCTCCCAGTTCCACTCAGCCCTGGAGTGGTAGCACCTGATAGAGTCATATCTATGGGTCAAATAGTACCCCTTCATCGCCATCGCTCCCAGTTCCACTCAGCCCTGGAGTGGTAGCACCTGATAGAGTCATATCTATGGGTCAAATAGTACCCCTTCATCGCCATCGCTCCCAGTTCCACTCAGCCCTGGAGTTGTAGCACCTGATAGAGTCATATCTATGGGTCAAATAGTACCCCTTCATCGCTATCGCTCCCAGTTCCACTCAGCCCTGGAGTGGTAGCACCTGATAGAATCATATATATGGGTCAAATAGTACCCCTTCATCGCCATCGCTCCCAGTTCCACTCAGCCCTGGTGTGGTAACACCTGATAGAGTCATATCTATGGGTCAAATAGTACCCCTTCATCGCCATCGGTCCCAGTTCCACTCAGCCCTGGAGTGGTAGCACCTGATAGAGTCATATCTATGGGTCAAATAGTACCCCTTCATCGCCATCGCTCCTAGTTCCACTCAGCCCTGGAGTGGTAGCACCTGATAGAATCATATATATGGGTCAAATAGTACCCCTTCATCGCCATCGCTCCCAGTTCCACTCAGCCCTGGAGTGGTAACACCTGATAGAGTCATATCTATGGGTCAAATAGTACCCCTTCATCGCCATCGCTCCCAGTTCCACTCAGCCCTGGAGTCGTAGCACCTGATAGAGTCATATCTATGGGTCAAATAGTACCCCTTCATCGCCATCGCTCCCAGTTCCACTCAGCCCTGGAGTGGTAGCACCTGATAGAGTTATATCTATGGGTCAAATAGTACCCCTTCACCGCCATCGCTCCCAGTTCCACTCAGCCCTGGAGTGGTAGCACCTGATAGAGTCATATCTATGGGTCAAATAGTACCCCTTCATCGCCATCGCTCCCAGTTCCACTCAGCCCTGGAGTGGTAGCACCTGATAGAGTCATATCTATGGGTCAAATAGTACCCCTTCATCGCCATCGCTCCCAGTTCCACTCAGCCCTGGAGTGGTAGCACCTGATAGAGTCATATCTATGGGTCAAATAGTACCCCTTCATTGCCATCGCTCCCAGTTCCACTCAGCCCTGGAGTGGTAGCACCTGATAGAGTTATATCTATGGGTCAAATAGTACCCCTTCATCGCCATCGCTCCCAGTTCCACTCAGCCCTGGAGTGGTAGCACCTGATAGAGTCATATCTATGGGTCAAATAGGACTAAACTGTGTACTTATGCTAAACCGAATTGTTTGAAATAGAAATGCTTTTTTATGGATACTTATACTAAACTGAATTGTTTAAAATTTGATCCGGCGTTAAATGACTCGAAAGGTGTTAATAGGCCGTAAAAAACCAACCAACCAACCAACCAATTTCATAGGTCAACTCTGACCCGGTGTGGTCAAATCTGCTTAGGCCCACACCATGGTTTAAGTAGATCTATTTATAAATTATTCGTATTCGATAGGACCTTATGCAAAAAAAACCCACAAAAAAACTCACACCCAAAAAGTAGATTTTATTTCGTCTTTTCGGGGCGATATAAAGAAAAGAAAAGCATTTTCAAAGGGTTGAGTGGACAACGTTTATCTTCGAATTTTTTTAAAAAAATGCGTTTTCTATTCAAGTAATTCATTCCGTTATATATATATATATATATATATACTTGTGACTGGATTGTAATACATCTGCCTCTGCTTACGACTAAAGAGCTGGAGAGAGATGGCTCCGTATTCAAAAAGTCTTGTCATTTTGATGGGAGCTGTATCAATTTCCAAACCGTCAGACATCCACACCATCAAACGCACATACATACGCATAGACGTGCACACACATACCTAAAAAGTAAACACATATATACATAATATATGCTTACATGCGAATATATATATATATATATATATACTTTTGCATATATATACGCATGTATATACTTTTACATATATATATGTGTGTGTGTGTATAAACATATTAATACATATATGTAAACGTTTATATACAGATATATACGTTTATATATACACAAGTTTATATATATATATATATATATATATATATATACACTTTCATGCATAACACATTCAATATATATATATATATATATATATATAGTCCAGTAAATATATATATATATATATATATATATATATATGTGTATGTGTGTGTGTGTGTGTGTGTGTTTTCTGGATATAGAAAAACTGAAGACGGAAAATGAAAAGACGAACCATATCAACTTGAGTCGAAGATCATTTCTTTGGAAGATTTGAAAATTTCTTGAAGAGGTCAGAGATGAGTGTCAAAGGTCAGATGAAGAAATTGAATGTTTGACTTTTACCCCGTTTAAATTCTGAACTTAAAAAGAAGAAGATGAAAAAGAAGAAGAAGAAGAGGAAGAAACAATGAAGGAATCCACTTTTTACCCTTACAAAATGCAATGTAACCTGATCGTCAAAGAAATGACAATGAACGATGCAAATTGCAAAGAGAGACCTGCAATTGGAATAAGGCCTTTTTTTTTTCAAGAAGCAAATTGGAAGATGCAATATTTCTGAGAATTTTCTGCCCAAGACACAACATTTTGAAATTCTACTTTAAGGGGAAAGGAAACAAATGGATATCTATCTGAAAAGGAATTCGTGAAAAACACCCAAGACAAATAGAAAGATGTCTTTTTTAAATGCCAAAGGAATAGGTAATGATCTTACAAAAAAAAACCCTCAGAATTGAAAAAAAATGCAAAAACATTTTTTAAATAATATATATATATATATATATATATATATATATATATATGTAGAGAGAGTGAGAGAGAGAGAGAGTGAGTTTGATTTTTTAATATATACAACTGTATGTGTTTCTTAATTTTTAATGGCATTTCAAATTTTGTGGGTTATTTATAATGCTAAAGCACTCATTATACAAAAACAGGAATAGTACACAATTCAATCTCTAGTTGAGATATGTATGAATATATATATATATATATATATATATATATACAACGATGTATATATATACATATATATTGTCATCTATAGACAGACTGTTTCGTTGTATCACGGCTCTTCAGTGTGGCAAGATCCATGACTTTCTTCAGGCTGGGATAGAAACCCGGCCGACTTTACCTCACTTGGACATCTTACCACCTATGCCATGGTCATTTTCAGCCTAAGTGAAGGAATTTTCTCCGTATTTCTTTTTTTACATATACGTTATCGGCTACCTGGAGTGTTCAGTTCTTGAGAAGAGCTATTATATATAAACACCGATGAATTTACTTCGGTTTTCCTAGATGTATAAAGAGGAATTTTATGCAGGGTTATGGCTAACGTGCTTGAGTGCGGCTTCAAAATCAGCGTGGCATAGTGGCAAATGTTCTGGACTGTGACTTCATAATAATCGACTTCAAACCGACACTAGTACGTTCACTTTCGGAAAATATCTTAAGGAATGGTATGAACCCTCTAGCCTCACCACAGTGGATTATATAGCGCGAGCACTGTCCTATAAAGATAGCTTTGGAATTGAATAACACACAGAATTTGAAATGCCATTAAACAAAGAACCCTAACTGAAATATCAGTGATAGATAAGTATAAGTTTGGGAGAGTCATACAGGGTGTCTCAACTAGATTTATTTTTTTATATCGCCTGGTATAAGTTTATGCTAGATCTGGATTTTGTTTGCGTACAGCAGAAGATCCTTTTTTTAAGATTCTTTGCAACTAAGCACATGAAAGACCAAGTTCCTAGGAACGTCTTCGGGGTGACTTTTTCGGGCTCCTTCTGACAGAATCTTTCACCGCATCCACACTGTCAGGACATCTTGCAATCAACTTCATGCCAGATCTGTCTTCTAGTTGAAGTTGTTTACTGACCCAGTGGCTTGAAATTTGTATACCAAACGATTGATTTAACTTTTTGATGGATAATTGTTAGTGATAAACTGCCTGAGGATTTTTTGTTTGAACACTTTTGAATGATTTTGTTTCCAAATAAGTAGAGACGCAAAATATTTTTCCTTTCTTGTCCTAGGCATAGTGATCGAGGATTAATAGTTGTAGTAGGGCATCCATTCAGCAGTATCGATACGACCGCTGCCTGGAAGAAACTGCGTTTCATTTTATCGGTCCGGTCTGATTTCCATATTATCGATAGCCTATCGTTAGCTGTTCATGCCTTCGTTAGCTGCGTGTCGATGTCCTTTTAGCTTGATGAGACGCTGCTTCCTAGGTAGGGGAATTTGTCTTCTAGTTTCAGAGGGGTTCCGTCTAGTGTGGTGATGTTGCCTGTTTGATTATAGCACATATATTATGTTTTGTGTGCATTGACATGGAGGCCAATGCCTGCAGCGGCTAGTTCCAGTCTATGTAGTAGTGTTTCGGCTTGGTTGGGTGTATTTGCCAGTATCGCTACGTCATCGGCGTAGTCGGCGTCGGTAATTGTTTTTGTGGGGTACTTTCTGCTTCTTTTCTTTATCAGCTCGAAGCCGTTTTCTCTGATTCTATCAATCGATGTTCTAAGCACGTAATCTTGACAGATGATAAAGAGGTATAGGGCTAGGGTGCCTCCTTGTAGTACTCCTACTCGAACAAAAAGAACAACATTATTATTGGTAGAGTTATTAGCAGTCACATGGGTCCTATGTATATTGACACACCCAATACTTGACAAAAAAACTAACATTCATTCCTTATCTGTAATATCTCAAAAACAGAACTAGCTTCTTCACGTGTTGGTTTTTGCTGAATAAAATGAGGACCGACAAACCTTACAAAATATTTTCAGGGATTAAATCAATCAACAATGGATTATGACAGCATCGTATATGGATCGGCAAGGATGTAATATTGTTAAATAATTAAGTTTTATATTAATCATTTTAGTTAATTGTATTTTATCATTCAGTTTGGTAAGGCTTTGAACTATTCGAGTCTTCTAGTCCAGGTGCCTAGTCATTTGGTGCAGTTTTACGCTCGCGCGGAAAGGATATGACAATTACCATTTGTCATGATAAACCCCCAAACAGGAAATGGGACTGGAGTATGGACGACGTCATGCCCAGAAGAGATGGTCCTGAGAATTTGATGATTTTCTAAAGATGTCAGTTGAGTTTTCAGCCGTTGAGGCGTGTGGTCAAGTTTTGGAGATCTCTGCCGACAGAGATCTTAAACTCCACCAGTAGGGTTTGCATAGGCTTTTAAGAAGTGTGTCTCTCCTCGTGTCGCCATGGACCGAAGCCAGAAATTGATAAACCTGTATCTGTATCTCTATTATTATTACTGACATCACCGTAATATACTAAAATATCGATCCAGGTTGCCACGGAAGCCTAAAACTGGTGTTTGGTGCTTTTGAGACGGAAGCAATCGAATGTTTATATGTAGCAGCCGATGAAACACCTCCTGAACTTAGATGAGAAAAACTAACTTTACAATTCGACAGAAAACTAAAATCCTGTTCATCCAACCCAGTTGAGCCTAGTATACACCTACTGTATCTCTGCAGGGGGTTAAGACTCCTTCAACAAATGTCCTAGATGTAACATTAAAACTATCTGATCCTATTTACCAACCACTCCGCTCGGGAAGGATATGACACGAGGTCAATTTTTAAGCGGAGTTTAACAGGTTTGAATTCAGAGTTTTCCTTCTCCTAAACTAGTTGCCTCACCAACGCTGAAAAAGTCAGTCTGTCCTACTATTTACCCATAGCTGGAGGGAGAATAATTGGATTCATACCTTTCCCAAGGGCATTAGTGCTATGTGAAATGCAATCAGCCTCGTCCAAGATTTGAACTCGTGTCGCCGTGTCCATTTCCTACGACGATAACCATTACACCACAGACACCTCCATAATTAAAACTATCTGATTGCGAGGCTTCTGTTAGCGGAGCTCTGATGAATATAGAGTACCCTTTCATTACTATTGCTCCCAGATCCACTCTGGCCAGAAGTGGTAGCACCTGACAGGGTCCTATTTATGGGTCAGATAGAACTGTTTAACATTTAAACTGAATGCAAACAAATGACTTATACTAAATTGAAGTGTTTAGAATAGAACTGTTTTATCTTTTAACTGTGTATGAACAAATGACTGATGTTTAATTGAATTGTTAGAGATCATCATCATAATCATCATGTCGTGCCGCTAGCACGGATATGCCTGACTCTCTCTCGCCACTTCTCCCTATCGTTCATCGCCTCTGGCAGGTCTTCAGGGCTACATCCCGTATCCTCACATAGCTGCTGTATGTATGTTCGAACTGGTCGTCCTGCTTTTGCTCGGCCATGTGTGGGGGTCCAGATACATAACAATATTTGGAATCCCTAACTAAGTACTAATAAATTGTTATATTGAATAGAGTTATTATTGTTAGATAGAAATACTTGAAACTATTTGACTGTGTAAAAAGAATCGCAATATTTCTGTGCAAACAAATTAGTTTTAATTCATTTAAAAATTAAATTGCTGACAAATATCGATTTTATCCATTTAAACGCGTGAATATAAATGATTGGTGTTAAATTGTTACTATTACGTAGCAATACTTGAAACCATTTAACTGTTTACCAACAAATAATAAATGTTAAACAGAATTATTCCTATTAGATAGAAATACTTGAAACCCTTTAACTGTGTGGAAAAATGAGCTCAGGCTTGTTAAAACGTTATCAACAAAATATGTTTACAAATCATATTTGATATCAATGTATAAGATAATTTGGTGCCCGTGGGATAATGGTTATCGTCGAAGGAAATGGACACGGGGACACGAGTTCAAATCCTGTAAATATTGAACAGACAACGATATATCACGTAAGACAGACAGACTATTGGAAGAGAAGGTTTGTATTCCAACCAGCTGTACTCCGCTTAACAAATAGACTTTCTCTCACATTCTGATCGTGGCGATTTTATTATGATAGATGTTGGTTAGGTTGGGTTTTATGGCATATCAAACATTGTAGGCTATTTATAACCAAATAATTTATATATATATATATATATATATATATATCAAATATATATGATTTAGTTAGTTCGGGTTTTATGCGATATCCACCATTGTAGGTTATTCAATACCAAATATTCTTTTACATATATAATCGATATATGATTTATAAACATTTTGTAGAAATTTTTTTTAAACGAACCTGTACTCTTTTTTTCCCACTCAGTTAAATTGGGCGCCCCATTCATTCGGCCTTGTGCCACATCGAAGCAAAGAGCTTTGATGGAGGTGCCTATGGTGTAATGGTTATCTTCGTAGGAAATGGACACGGGGACACGAGTTCAATTCTGGACGAGACTGATTGCATTTCACATAGCTCTAATACCCTTGGGAAAGGTATGAATCCAATTATTCTCCCTCCAGCTATGGGCAAATAGTAGGACAGGCTGAATTCTCGGACAACAAGCGTACCACGTCAGCTAGGGAATTGTAAGGTATTAAGGAGCAGCGGCAGCAGTAACGTTCGTTTGTTAACCTTTTATACCTTACCGGATAACAGAGTTCTCAATTCGTTCGAAGGGCTGAAACCCCCATCTTCAGTGCTGGAAGGCAGCGTAAATTTCATGGGTGGCATTCTAGAAGATTGTGTGTCCACATGCAATGTGTAAGTACCACGCTGGAAGAGAACGTCATGGCTGTCCGGAATATTATATAACCACGGAGATTTCGATCTGAAGAACAGAAAAGCAGAGAGGTTTCACAGGAAATCTGCACAGTTTACGCCTCTCTGTGTGTGTGTGTGTGTGTGGATCTCAGCCATCTTCGACTCTCTCTTACTCTTATCCGTGCCAACATTTTTGGTAATTAAAGGAAAAGAAAAAAAGCTGATTGTATTCTTATATGCCAGTGTTGTTTTCTTTCTCTGTTATACAACATACAAATCGACAAGAAAACCGTATATATATATATATATATAATATACTCGATCCTACAATCCACAGAAGCCTAACACCTGTATTTGGTACTTTTAAGACTTCATCAATCGAATATTTATTTACAGAAGCTAATGAAATGCCCCCTACGGTTGGTTGGTCGGATTTTATGGCATATCATCCTTTGTAGGTTATTTAACGCAAAGTCTATTTTTATGTAAATAATCAGTTCTATTTCAAACAGTTCAGTTTAGCATAAGTACGCAGTTTAAATGTAAATACAGTTTAATTATGAAAAACATTTCTATTTCAAGCTATTCAGTTTAGTCAAGCAGTTCTAATTCAGCTAATTCAGTTTAGTATAAGTACAGATTTTGTTTACGCACATCTAAATGTCAAAACAGTTCTATATTAAACAATTCAGTTTAGTCTAAATACAGTTTCAATAAAAAACTGTTCTATTTCAAATATTTTAGTTTAGCATAAGCACGCAGTTTAAATATAAGTACAGTTTAATTGTCAAAAATATTTCTAATTCAAGCTATTCAGTTTAGTCAAACAATTTAGTTCAGCCTAAGTATGCCGTTAGTTCTATTTAACCAATAGATAGGGCCATATCAGGTGCTACCAGGCCGGGACAGAGTGGACCTGGGAGCAATGGCAATGAAGGAATGCTCCGTATTCCCCAAAGCCTCAGCATTACTGGAACCTTACCATCAGATTGTTTAGTGTCATATCAGGACACTCATTAGTGGTGGGCTAACCTCTCTTCAGAGGTGCAGTCGGTGTATTCTACAGCCCCAGCCAACTGGGAAAGAAACGCCCCCTAGACTCAGTGCTACAATACTACACAAGATTAAAATCTTGTCCATCGAACCCAATCTACAAATATTCATTCTACCCACAAAATGAACCTCTCAAGAAAAAGAAAGAGGTCTGTGAATATTCGGATTTCGAATAAAACCACCTATCAAAGAATTAAGGACACTTCGGGTGGTGTAATGGTTAGCAAGGTAGGCTAGCAAACCTGCACGAGTGAGTTCGATTCTCATTGGCTGCCCCATTCAAACGGCCTTGTGCTATATCTAAGCAAAAAAGCTTAGTAAATTACCACCTATCAAAGAATTAAGGATATGTATAGTCTAAGGTAGGTGCCCGTGGTGTAGTCGTTATCGTCGTAGGAAATGGACACGGCAACACGAGTTCAAATCCTGGACGAGACTAATTCCATTTCACATAGTACTAATACCCTTGGGAAAGGTATGAATCCAATTATTCTCCCTCCAGCTATGGGTAAATAGTATGGGTAAATAGTATGGGTAATAGTCATTCCGGACCAGAGTGGACATGGAAGTGCTGGTAAAATAGGGCTACGCCAAATTCCGCAAAACTTCAACATTACAGGAATTTCACCATCTAAGTGTTTCGTGTAATATCCAGGTCACTCGTTGCGGTGTCTTACTCCTCTGCAGAGAAACAGTAGGTGTATTCTACAATCTCAGCCAACAGGCCTCTCGTTGGAGATGGGTCTTACCCCTATGCAGAGAAGTAGTCGGTGTATTCTACAGTCCCAGCCAACAGGCTTCTCATTTGGGAGGGGTCTTACCCTTTTGCAGTTAAGTAGTCGGTGTATTCTATAGTCCCAGCCGTTAGGCATTTCGTTGGGGAGGGGTCTTACCCCTCTGTATATATATATATATATATATAGAAAGAGAGAGAGAAAGAAAAAGAGAAATTATAGATTTTTGTAAATCTGACAAGATACTGTAAATAAGTAAAAAAAAGTGGATAAACTAACTGTAACATAGTCATTCGAAATATGGGAAATGTACATAGAATGTTCATAACATATATACATAGAACATAGGAATCCCGAAACACGAAAAACACGTAACGACTTCTTAGTTCAGGTACGAAACCTTTTATTACCTTTTATTGAGTTGAAGGTTTCGACATAAGGAAGAGAGATGCACAATCTTTCTATGATGACTTTTCCATCTGGCCCCATCTCGTGCGGCGCCCGTAGCGCGGAAATTCGTATAGCCAATGCGAGCCCCGAATATCGACCCTTCTCGTTCGGTGTCTAGTTCTCAACTCAACGACTTTTTCAAAATCCCCAAAATCCTCCGCGCGCGCTTCCGGTGCATGACCTCATTCACATCCACTGGTCAACCTTTCTCTGGGATTTTTATTTTGACATCTGTGAACGACACATCCTCCCCGAGAGCGCGTCAACATCTGTGCTCAAGTTTGCACCTAACTAACCCATGTGTTGAGCCGAAAGGTTCTCAGCCTCACTAAACCCAAAGGAAAAAATATATAAAACGAAATGCCTAGGCCATTATATTACATTAATACCACAATCAAAGCATGCATTTTCATTTCATTTGTTTTCATAGGGTTTGTCATTATTAATTTCTTAAAAAATAAAAGCAGAAAAAGTTAATAGAAAACAGTATTAATCTAAAATATATGTCCTCAAATGGCAGCTGCCGCCTATATATATATATATATATATATATATATATATATATATATATATATATATATATATCAGGGGCGGAGATGGGACTAGTGCTACTCGTTCCCGGCACGACCAATACCTCAGTCAATGTTATTCAAAATGGATTAAAAATCATCCATTAATTTCAAGCAAACATACTTAGTCTGATCTCAATTAAATTACGTATCTATTCAAGGTTCGATAACTAAGTAGCCAAAAGTTCATAAATATATCTGGGAATAATACAACGATGCTGTTTTGAACGGATGGTCTTTCTCCGGCCACCGTCAGATTCATTGAACATCCCATAAAATTGGCTATAATGTTGAACACGCGTAATCCGTGCCCAGCACTAGACCCTTATAATAACAGTAATGTTAGCGAAATCTCGCTTTTGGCTGTAGCCAATAGAAAAAGCAAGCCAGAATACCGTGCTCAAAAAAATTAGCACAATGTGACTGCTGACAACTGTCTTGGGAAGAGGGAGAGGGACCGAGAGAGAGAGAGAGAGAGAGAGAGAGAGAGAGAGAGTGAGGGGGATAGCAGATTATCGCCGTCGCCGACGTCATCATCATCGCTATGGTAAATGTTGGTTAAACAGCGTGTTTTAATTCGTTTTTTCACTAACAGATCTCTATTTCTTTAATGAATGTTGCATATATTACATTCTGTAACTAAAATTTGTTTATTTGAATACATTTTCAACAAATAATCTTTATTTTAAGCGAAATTGAAACTACTAGCTGTGTCTGTGTATATTGTCATCAATTTCTTTATTCTAATAAACATATTTTTCTCGTCATTGTATGAACAACTTCTCTTTTCTTCTATACTTTTGAAAGGAAAAAAATTATCTTATCTACTGTATTAACAAGACTACAAATTATATAGTATCTTGATTGTTTACAAAAAACACACCATGCAAGGTACGTTTGTCAATCTGTGCTATACAATGGAGAATCACGCAATAGCAACTATGACTACTTACTTTGGGTCCACGGACCACGGGTTGGGAACTGAAGTTGACAGGGGGGAGGGGCACGAGTAGCAAAAATAGGCTAGAGTCGCCACTGATATATATATATATATATATATAATAATAGCCCTTATGGTAAGAAAAAAAAACGGCAAGTGATTTGAAGATGAAAACATACAACGAATCACAGTCAAGGGGAAAAAGTATTGGAAAAAGAGAAAAGGCCAACGTTGTCATACCAATTTAAAAAAAATCAAAAGACACGCAATCCCTGTCGTTCATCGCCTCTGGCAGGTGTTCAGGGCTACATCCCGTATCCTTACATATCTGCTGAATGTATGTTCGAGCTGGTCGTCCTGCTTTTACCCGGCCATACGTGGGGGTCCATAGCAGTACATCACTTATGAGCTTGTCCCTGCTCCTCCAGCAGTGTCTTGCGTGTCTGGTTCGTCTAACTTGTATAGTTTTCGTGATGAGAGGCAGGTGACCGTATAGTTGGTTCTTTGTGAGGTGTTGCCGCCAGGTCTTGTTCAATATTGCTTGCAGCATTCTTGTGTAATTGCCATCTAGCTTCTTCTCCAGCCGTTTAGTTAGCGTCCAAGTAGTGCATCCATACAGCAGTATCGATACGACCGCTGCTTGGAAGAAACTGCGTTTCATTTTATCGGTCAGGTCTGATTTTCATATGATCGATAGCCTATCGTTAGCTGTCTATGCCTTCGTTAGCAGCGTGTCGATGTCCTTTTCGGTTGATGAGACGCTGCTTCCAAGGTAGGTGAATTTGTCAACTAGTTTCAGAGGGGTTCCATCTAGTGTGGCGATGTCGCCTGTTTGATTATAGCACATATATTCCGTTTTTTGTGCATTGACATGGAGGCCAATGCCTGCGGCGGCTCGTTCCAAACTATGCAGTTGTGTTTCGGCTTGGTTGGGTGTATTTGCCAGTATCGCTATGTCATCGGCGTAGTCGGTGTCGAAACAGCATGTGACACAAAACTACAACTGATGGTGAGGCTCCATTTCTGGAAATCCCGGAAGAGTAGTGTATGTCTTCATTACCATTATACACAGGTCCACTCTGACCTAGATTTGTGGCTAGGATATTAGGATCCCTTCTATGAGTCTAATACATATGTTTAAAGCTAATTTGCATTCGATAGGACCGTGTGCCAAAAAAAAAATCTTCAGACTCAAGTAAACTGAAGATATAAACATGATTGTACTGTAAATGAAATTCCCTAACCTCTAGGCATATAATAATCCTTCGCGAGTTGACATGCCATTAAAATCAATAAATCTAAATGCAACTTTTAACACTGACAGGTTTTTTTAGCATTCATGTAGGTATCAAAATTAACTACTTTCATACTTTTCGGAATTTTGAGTAGTAAAAATTTTTCTGTGGAAATTTCGGAGACGAAGCTTGATGAATTTTTATCATTAAGGGTTTTCGGACTATTGTCCAGCAGGGTACTATTTACCAACCCCTCCGCTCGGGCAGGATATGACACAAGGTCAATTTTTAAGCGGAGTTTAACAGGTTTTGAATTCAGAGTTTTCCTTCTCCTAGACTAGTTGCCTCACCAAGGCTGAAGAATCTAGTCCGTCCTACTATTTACCCATAGCTGGAGGGAGAATAAGGGGGTTCATACCTTTCCCAAGGGTATTTGCCCGAAAGTGAACGTAATAGCGCGACTGGAGTACGAACTCGCGTACTACGATTCCGCAGTTCATCGCTTTAACCATTACACCACGAGGACACCCCGCACTATTGTCCAGCAGGGTACATAGCGTAAAAGTTATAGGCGTTGATTCCCTGAGCTTCCAAGGAGACAATCATCTGGAGGTTGCAGGTTCAATCCTGACTACAGGCGAATAGCAATACAGGAATGCTTAACACTTGTACCCGGTTATGGCAAACGGAATCAGGCGACTCCAGTGGATTCAATAAAGGACGTAGTTCGAAGTTCCATGTAGGTTCCCGAGTTCTACAAACACCTGAAGAAAGCCGGAGGACATATAGGCCGAAACGTTGTGGTAATAACAATAAAGATGAAGACAAAACAATTCTCTATTGCTAAAAATCTGTCAATAATCTTTGCTTTATTTGAAATTCAAACGTGGTACTAAATGGTTTGGTTTGGTTGGTTGGGTTTTATGGCATATCAACCATTGTAGGTTATTTAATGCCAAATTCTCTTGATACTTATTTATTAAGTATATATAATTTGGTTTGGTTGGGTTTTATGGCATATCAACCATTGTAGGTTATTTAATGCCAAATTCTCTTGATACTTATTTATTAAATATATATAATTTGGTTTAGTTGGGTTTTATGGCATATCAACCATTGTAGGTTATTTAATGCCAAATCCTCTTGATACTTATTTATTAAATATATATAATTTGGTTTAGTTGGGTTTTATGGCATATCAACCATTGTAGGTTATTGACTGCCAAATCCTCTTTATACATATATATTAAATATATATGATTTAGTTTGGTTGGGTTTTATGGCATATCAACCATTGTAGGTTATTTACTACCAAATCCATTTTTATACAAATAAACAGTTCTATTTCAAACAATTCGGTTTAGCATAAGTGAGCAGTTTAAATGTCAAAACAGTTCTATATCAAACAATTCAGTTTAGCATAAATATGCCGTGTAAATTCCAAAAATGTAAACTCACAAAATCACGGTTAAGTTCTATTCGACTCATTGACAGGACCTTATAATATGCTACAACTCCGTATCACAGAGGAACTGGGATCGATACCAATGAACGGATGGTCCGCATTCCCCGAAGCTCCAGTATTACTGGGACCTCATCATCAGATTGTTCAGTGTCAAATCCAGGAACTCGTTTGGGTCGTAGTATTTGTCGCTGCCTCCCACCAGACACGACTTGACACAAGGTCAAAAGCCCGAAGGCCAATTAAAGTGGGGATAAAGGGGAGGGGAAGGTCGGGAAGGAGCCGAGACTCGAACCCTGCTTGTCTGTGCTGCTCATCGGCTCACTTAGTGCAATGTGAGCCTGATGAGGCAAGCAGTTTCACGAACCCAAATGTGGGTCCGGGCACGTATGCCAGTTTGCGGCTTAAACTAGACGCATGGTCTAGTGCCGTCCAAGGGGGGCAAAGGAGACAAAAATGCAGCTCGCCCACCCGAAGGTAGCCTTGTGGAAACTAGGTGCCTAATTAAAGGCCCCAAGTCTGCCATTGTTCCTTTTCCAGGGCCACACTCCGGACCGAAATCCAGAACAGGCCCCGGGGCGTTCGCCAGGAGCTTGCCCTACTTTGTTGGAACTGTATTTGGAACTCGTTTGGGTCGTACCACGCTGCAGAAAAGCAGTCGGTGTATTCTATAGACCCAGTCAACTTGACCATCGTACTAAATGCTAACGAAAGTTATATACTGCCGTCACATACGATTTCAAACGGTAGGATATATTTCTATTAATCAATTCTCGTAGCTTTGCCTGAGCGCTCTGATAACATGGCCTTGTACAAACCTAATTGAAGTTGATTAAATGAGCTTATTAGCATCTTGGCGTGGCGACTGAAAAGCGAGAAAATATCCTGTGGAGGCAGAGATTTATTTGGTCGTGAAGGAAGAACCGGAAAGATTATCAGAGTGGAAATAAAAGGCGAACGAGTTGGAATAAGAAGTCTAATAAGACAGCCATGCAAAGAGAATGAGAAATGGAAGCCAGCAGACGGCCTGGAACAGCTGCAAAAAATTGTATTTGGACGCCATTTTGTTTCTTTGTGTCCGTTCCCGCCAAAACCCTATTTTTTTTTATGATCGGAAGTTAAATGGTAACGACCGGCCGCCATCTTTTTTGTCACAATTTCTATAACGGCTTCTTTGTCGAGTGTTTGAGTTTTGTTCAGGTTTTTTTGCTTTTCAATTTTCTCCAAGTTTATCTTTTTTTTATCTTAGATTAACAGATGCAGTTTTATGACTATTGATTTGTTTATCTACTGGTAGACCTACCTAACATTTCCAAGGGTTTTATCAAGAAAGAAACAACAGTTTAAAAAAGAAGAAATAGGAAGTGCTAAAAGAATAAAAACAGCTTACAAATAAATATAGGTAATTACCCAGCCCCACCATGACCAGCAGGATGTGACTCAAGGTCAATTTTTTAAGCAGAGAACAGCTGGGTTAACTTAAGAGTTTTCTTTTTCTTCAACTGCTGCCTTATTATGTGATCTACGAGGTTCTAGAATTGTTGGCTGGACTATCCATTAAGGAATTGTGTTTGTTGTATGCGGCTGCAAGTATAACATTCTCAATTTTTGGTTGCTACACTCAGTGGGGGCTGTAGAATACACCGACTACATCTCTGCAGAAGGTAAGACTCATCTCCCCATGAGTGTCCTGGTTTATGACACTAAATAATTTGATGGTGAGGTTCCAGTAATGCGGGAGCTTTGGGTAATGCAGAGTATCCCTTCATTCCCAACGCTCACAGGTCCACTCTGTTTTTGACACTAAAACTGTGTACATACATTTAAACTGCGTACTTATGCCAAACGGATTTGTTTAAAATGGAGCTATTTTGACATTGAAACTGTACTTACGGTGAGCTGAATTGTTTAATATAAAACTGCTTTGACATTTAACCGTGTGTGAACAAAATCTATGCTTATACGAAACTGAATTGGCTGAATTAGAACTGTTTAAATAAACTGAATAGCTTGAAAGAGAAATGTTTTGACATTGAAACTGTACTCATGCTAAGCTGGCTGGCCCAGTCAGCTGGGGCTGTAGAATATACTGACCACATCTCTGCAGAAGGTAAGACTCCCCACCCATGAGTGTCTTAGTTATGACAGTAAACAATGTGATGGTGAAGTTCTTGTAATACTGGATCTTTGGAGAATGCGAGGCACCCCTTCATTGCCATCGCTCAAAGGTCCACTCTGGCTGGGAGCGGTAGCACATTATAGGGTCCTATCTAAACTTTGTAGTTAAGCTAAAATGAATTGTTTGAAATTAACTATTTTTTACTTATAAACTGTGTAATTATGCTAAACTGAATTGTTTGAAAAAGGACTTTTACATTTAACAGCGTGTAAATAAATGACTGATCGTTAATTAGATTGTTAATGATACATAGCAATACTTGAAACCATTTAAATTTGTGAACTAAACTGAACAGCTTGAAATAGAACTGTTTTAGACATTCAAAATGTTCTACACTGAATTGTTTGAAATAGAACAGCTTTTATATATGAAAATGGATTTGCTTTAAACAACCCTCAATGATTGATATGCAATAAAGCTAAACCAAACAAAGCAAATATATCAATTTATCATTTTGAACTTAGGAAATAGTTGTAATACCTTATTGGAAATTAGGTTCATTACCTGCTTAAATATGTCATAGAAGTATGTCACATACTTGTAAAATCTTTTTTTATCATTAAGGTTTTTCGGACTATGGTCTTCATCTTTATTGTTATTTCCACAACGTTTCGGCCGATATGTCCTCCTGCCTTCTTCCGGGAACCTTCACGGAACTTCGAACTACGTCCTGTTCTGATTCCGTTATAACCGGGTACAAGTGTTAAGTATTCCTGTATTGTTACTCGCCTGTAGTGAGGGTGGAACCTGCAACCTTCAGATGATTGTCCCCTTAGAAGCTCAGGGAACCAAAGCCTATAACCGTTACGCTTGGACAGTTCAGTGTGAATTTTTGGGTATTATAAACTTAATGTTCTTAATTTGGCTAGAATTACTACTATTAAGTATGATTTTTTACCTTGTAAAATCTTTGAAATTCAATTTAACCAGTACTGATGATCATAAAATAATTCATGTTCTTTTATTATAAGATCCCCCACCCAACTACGAGTCTTTATTATCAATCATAAAATTTGATATTTATTCTTGAAATATACCTACAATATCATCATCATCATCATGTCGTGCCGCTAGCACGGATATCCCTGACCCTCTCTCCCCACTTCTCCCTCTCGTTCATCGCCTCTGGCAGGTCTTCAGAGCTACATCCCGTATCCTCACATAGCTGCTGTATGTATGTTCGAGCTGGTCGTTCTGCTTTTGCTTGGTCATATGCGGGGGTCCACAGGAGTACGTCACTTATGAGCCTGTCCTTGCTTCTCCAGCATGTCCTGCATGTCTGGTTTGTCTAACTTGTATAGTTTTCGTGATGGGAGGCAGGTGACCGTATGTTGCCGCCAGTTTCCAGGCAGCGGTCGTATCGATACTGCTATATGGATGCACTACTTGGACGCTAACTAAACGGCTGAAGAAGAAGCTAGACGGCAATTACACAAGAAGGTTGCAAGCAATATTGAACCTACCATGGTGTAGCGGTTAAGGAGCTGGATTGTGGCATCATAGTAAATGGGTTCGAACTTCAGTCGAGTTAATAACAGGTAAATTTCTTACACATTCGGCTGGGGAGGTAGAATACAGTGATTGCTTCTCTGAAAAGGGGTAAAACTCCCCCAAGTAGTGTCCTGAATATAACACTAAACAATCTGATGGTGAGCTTCTTATAATACTGGAGCTTTGAGGAATGCAAACGACCCCTTCATTGCCATTGCTACCAGGTCTACTCTGGTCCCGGAATGGTACCACCTGATTGGGTCCTATCTATATATCAAATAAAACTAAACTGTGTACTTATGCTAAACTGAATAGCTTGAAATAGGACTCTTTCGACATTTAAACTGCGTACTTATGGTAAACTGAATAGTTCAAAATTGAACTATTTTTGTATGCTAAACTGAATTGTTTGAAATAGAACTGTTTTTGACATCGAAACTGAACTTACGCTAATCTGAATTGCTTGAATGAGAACTGTTTTTAGATTTAACTGTGTGTAAGCAAAACTATAATTATATTAATCTGAATTGTTTGAAATAGAACTGTTTATTTGTTTAAGAATTGATTTGGCAGTAAATAACCAACAAAGGTTGACATGCCATAAAACAAATAAACAAACCAACAGGTAAAACTTATTATAATTATGGATAAAGCAGCGAGTAGGATGGTTTGGTTTTACGGCATATCAACCTTTATAGGTTATTTAATACTAAATCGTATATATATATATATATATATATATATATATATATATATATATATGTATATATATATTGGGTGCAGAAGCAAAATTCGGAATATTCTAATAGCATAGACGACTCTGTTATATAAGATTAATTTTAACTTCAAAAATCAAAAACAAAATAAGATAGATAGAAAACAGTAAATTTACTCCATATGGCAAACAATTTTTTTCAATTATTATACCAATATACCTTTGAAATGATTTGTGTACTTTCTGAATAAATTCTTTAGACACTTTATTCCATTCCTCCTCAATAGCAGCTTTAAGCGAACCAATATTTGAATGGGAAGTTGCATTTGTTTTGTTTTCTAAAATCCAACATATAGCGTAATCAAGGGGGTTAAGGTCTGGCCTTGATGAAGGCCATAAAAAAATTTAGTTATTTTGGAATATTTTTGGCTTTGCTTCGTTAAAAAAAATCATAGATTCTTTGTCGTCTCTTTTCTTGCTCATTCATATTGGGATGAGTTTTAATTTTAAAAGAAATATTTGAATAATGGAGCTAATCATGAAAATTTAGATATTTTTTTTTTTAAATTGGACTTATCCTACTAAAAAAGAATTAAAAAAATATTTCATATTTGGCTTTCGCATATATATATATACAAATTTCGTTGAACATAATAGACATATACGATAAAAGCAATACGGCAATATGAACGGATCAACAAGAAAATATGTAGACAGAAAATGTCTATTATATTCAACGAAATTTGTATTAAAGAAAAAATACTGCCAATATATATATATATATATATATGTGTGTGTGTGTGTGTGATATTTGTAAACGAATAGTTTATAGGTAACATTTTTAAACAAGTATTCAGTTAAATGGTTTCATGAATCGATATTTATTGTTTGCACATAGTTAAATGGTTTCAATTATTGCTATTCTACACCAATAGTTCTATAATTTCACAACTAAATGTTCTCAAACATCGTGAAATTATTAAGCCGTTCTATTTGATCCATAGATAGGATCCAAATAGATACTTACAATCCAGTTTAGTGTGGATTTGTAAGTAATGGCAATGAAGGGGTCCTCGACATTGTCCAGGACTGGAACCTCACCATCAGATGCAGTTTTGTTGGGGTGAGGATCTTACCCTCATTCAGGGATTCTACAGCTCCAGCTAACTGTATTTGTCGTACGTCCGAAAAACCCGACGAATATGGTTCAAGGCGTCGTAGCCCAGACTCGCCCAGCGCTGCTGTTGTCCACTGGGCTGGGGTAAAGCAGATAAAATCAATTATAACTAAGGTAAATGTTTGTAAGATCCATATTGATTATAGATAAGGCATTGGATATCTATAATACTTGAATCCTATACTTGATCTATAATACTTGAATTTGGAGGTGCCCGTGGTGTAATGGTTATCGTCGTAGGAAATGGACACGGCGACACGAGTTCAAATCTTGGACGAAACTGATTGCATTTCACATAGCACTAATACCCTTGGGAAAGGTATGAATCCAATAATTCTCCCTCCAGCTATGGGTAAATAGTAGGGCAGACTGGGTTCTTCAGCCTTGGTGAGGCAACTAGTCTAGGAGAAGGAAAACTCTGAATTCAAACCTGTTAAACTCCACTTAAAAAAGATTGACTTTGTGTCATATCCTGTCCGAGCGGAGGGGTTGGGTAAATATGATAATACTTGAATCCGAATCCAAATCTCGAAATCCGAATCCAAATTCAAAATTTAAAGAGAAAAAAATCATTTATCATAGAAGGTGCTCCTTGTTTTAGGGAGAAACCGCTATAATAAGCGATCTTTTTCATTTATTCATTTTCTCTTTCATTAAAACGACAGAATGCTAAGACGATTTCCTCATTCAAATCTTTAAAGTCATCATTTTGCGACATTTTTCATTTTATATTAATTATATTAATTTTGCTCTGGTAATAAAATATGTCGTTAATTCAAGTGCTTCGTCTATTCATTCTGTATGATGAAACGATTTTAAATCAACTAGAATTCATCAATACAATTCAGTTTTATGCATTCGGTCTAGGTCAAATTCTACAGTTACATTTTGAGATTTGTTTGGTTGGGTTTTATGGCATATCAACCTTTGTAGGTTATTTAATGCCAAATCTTCTTATACATATATATCAAATATATACGATTTGGTTTAGTTGGGTTTGATGTCATACCGACCGCTGTAGGTTATATAATGCCGAATCCTCTTCATATATATATATATATATATATATATATATAAAATATATAATTTGGTTGGGTTGGGTTTTATGGCATATCAACAATTGTAGGTTATTTAATGACAAATCTTCTTTATACATATATATTAAATATATAGGATTTGGTTTAGTTGGGTTTGATGGCATATCGAGCACTATAGGTTATATACTGCCGAATTCTCTTCATACATATATATATAATATATATATGATTTAGTTCGGTTGGTTTTTATGGCATATCAACCATTTTAGGTTATTTAATGCAAAACGTCGTGGAAATAACAATGAAGATGAAGACCATAGTCCGAAAACCCTCAATGATAAAAATCCTTTATATATATATATATATATATATATATATATATATATATATGTATATATAATTTGGTCTTCTTGATTTTATGGCCATTGTAGGTTATTTAATGCCAAATCCTCTTTATACATATATATTAGATATATATGATTTGGTTTAGTTGGGTTTTACGGCATATCAACCATTGTATGTTTCTTAATCCCAAACCATCTTTATACATACATATTAGATATACACGATTTTTGAACATATTTTGTTCATAACATTTTTAAACGAGTCTGAGGTCATTCTTTTCCATGGTAAATGGTTTCAAGTATTTCTATCTAACACGAATAATTCTGTTTATTATTAGTCATTTCTTTGCACGCAGTTAAATGGCTCCATTTGTTGCTATCGAGCGCTAATAATCTTATTTAACTGTAATCATTTGTTTGCAGAGAGTGAAGTGGTTACAAGCATTGCTATTTAACACTAATTCTACAAAACATTATTCATTCATTTTCACCAAGTCAAATTTTTCCATGTATTGTCATGTAATACCAATAATTCGATTTAAGCACACAGTTAATGAGTTTCAAGTATTGCTAATTAACTCTAGTAGATCTTTTTTAATTACACATTCCAAGTATTACAATGTTTCACTAACAATACAATTAAATATCAGTTATTTGTTTGCACATAGTCAAATGATCAAACAGTTCTATTTCAAGCAATCCAATTTAGCATAAGTTGCAGTTAATGGTTAAAGAGTTCAATTTCTAACACTTCATTTTCAACAAAAGTTATTTGTTTGCACACAGGGGTAGAGTGTGCGCCAATAATCCAGGAGACTTTAAAAATGGTACGTGAGACCCCATTGCCTAACACTCAGCAATATAAGGTACGTATCAAGGGTAAAGTGGAGTAATCCCGGGAAAGGAGTAGAATCCTCCCCTACACCTCAGTGTTGTAGCTATCGAAAAGGGAGCCCTCTGGTCGCCCTCGACTAAAGGGAGACAACTTTACTTACTTTACTGATGAGTCAAACATTTCTATTTGACTCATAGATAGAACTCTATCAGGTGCTACCACTCCGCGTCAGAGTGGACCTGGGAACGATGGCAATAAAGGGTTACTCTGCATTACTCAATACTACAGGATTAATGGAGCCTCACCATTAGATTGCTTAGTGTCAAGTACAGGAACCTCGCTGGGGAAGGGGCTTAGTCTTTATATTCTATAATCCCAGCTGAAAGGGCTCTAATATTTTGTGAGTCAAGTCAATATCATATCCAGTGGAAAAAAACAGCAATGCTTACCTTTTGAACTGGTGTATATGTTGAATTATGGCGTTGGATGTAAAATCAATAATGTCTATTCCGAACATTCTCAAATAGATCTATTAACAAAGTGGACTGTTGATTTTACTCGAGACACATGCATAAGAAAAAGAAACTGTGCCTCTAGCAAAATCTTCATCAAATGATATCTCAAGGCATATTCATAACGTACCCAAGGAGCTCCAGTAGTACCGCACAATTTCAAATGTTTATACCTCACTGTGCAAGTGCCACATGCATTAAACATCCAGCTGGAGAGATGTACCAGTGGTTTTGTGGCTAACGTATTGGACCTTGATTTTGTTATAAGCGAGTTCAATTTCCAGACATGCTGTGACGTTCACTTTTGGATTGATACACTTGGGAAAGGCATGAACTTCCTTAGCCCCAGCCAAGTCGGCTTGGGCCGAAGAATACACCGACTGTTTCTCTACAGAGGGGTAAGACCTCACCACAAGTGTCCTGGATATGACACTAAACGACCTGATGGTGAGGCTCCAGTAATGCTAGAGCTTTGGGGAATGCTGAGTACTCCTTCAATGCCATCACTCCAGGTCCACTCTGACCCAAAGTGGTAACACCAGATAGGTTAAAATAGAACTGTTTGACATATAACGTTGATTATTGCTAAACTGAACTGTTTAAAATAAGAACTGTTTGATAATTTATCTGTGTGTAAACAAATATCTGATGGTTAATTGAATTGTTTGTGATACATAGCAATACTTGGAACCATTTAACTTAGGCTAAATTGAATTGTTAGAAATAGAACTGTTTGATCATTTAACTGAGCGTATCTACAAAACGAGTTTAGAAATCATATATATATTTTTTAAAGTTGACCACCATAGCCGAGAATGACCCGACGGTTCCTTTTTCATTATCTAGTACACCGAGGTGTAGGAGAGGGCACTGCTCCTTTCCCTAGATTGCTCAATTTTACCCTTGAAACGTACCTTATGATGCTGAGTGTTAAGCCAGAAGGCATCAAGTACAATTTTTTTAATCTTTGGTATGACTCGGCCTGGGATCGCCAATGTTTTTTATGCCATAAAACCAAACCAAAACAAACCCTTACCCCCTACTATGGGTTAAATTGTAATACTACTGTTATACAAGGACAGCTTTGATATCAAATAACCCAGGAAGGTTGATATGCCATTTAACAAAAAAAAATACATGATCTCGGATCCTCTCAATAAACTTACATTCCAGTTGAAAAGTGATTCATCTGAATAGGCGACATATTACTTACCCTCTACAGAATCACAACTATTTTCTGATTTAGGTGTAAACTGATATTTTGGGACCTTTATAAAGGATTTTAAAAAACTCGGGTTCAGCGGCACCAGCGTTGAATTAGGATATCATCAGAATCATCATCATCAAGGCATGCCGGTTGCACAGATTCCTTTGACTATCTCTCAACTTCCCTCCCTATCGGCCGTCGCTCTTGGTAAGTCATCTTAGCAGCATCAATTGTTCGCAGAGACCTGGCCGGCTAACATTGGTGTGTCTGTCCATAGTAGTCCATGGGAGAACGTTTCTTTTGAGTTCATCCTTAATTCTATATACTAATATATATATTGTTTGAAGGAATATATTTAAAGACGGCACAACTTTCTTTTAATCATGTTATTCTGTTTTTTAACTAGCTTTTTTGCTGCTTTCTCCTCATTAGGGTCGAATTGATAGAAAAACTACCCATGGTTCTGCCCCCAGATGCTTTCGATCATATCGTCTGATCGTCTTCAGAGGAGTCAGGTTTTTATTTATTTATTGGTTGGAATGTTCTATAACCTTTAACCAAACTTTTATAAGTTAAATCATTCTTCTAAAATATACACGATTTAACATTTATACACAGATACACACACACACACATATATATATATATATATATATATATATATATATATGTGTGTGTGTGTGTGTGTGTGTGTGTGTGTGTGTGTGTGTGTGTAAGATATTGTCGTTGGTACAAAATTTAAATATTGTTTTTAAAAGCGTGTGCATGAGAAAATATTTTGAGAACGATTAAGATATTTAAGAAAAGGATTGTTTCTCTCACATCTCTTAAGTGCATTATGTCAGTGATGACAAAGTTTCCATCACAAGAAAACATGGGATTTTTTCCGCCGAAAAAGTCTTGGAGAGGTGACGAGAACTGAAAAAAAAAAAAAAAAAATACCGTAAGCCAGAAGAGTTGGCCCGCTTAATAATATTTTTTCACGTGCCCCATGTGAGTTGAGCACTCTGGCGAAGGAATTTACGGCTGCCACTCGCATAATGCAAAGCTCTTCGAACGAATTGAGCACTCTGGTATCCGGTAAGTTATAAGATGCAAACAAACGAAAGCAGCTACTTAATGCCTCATAATTCCCGAGCTGATGTGGTTCGTTGTTGGCAGAGCGGTATTATACTAAGTCTAACGTAAAATTGAGCGGGTTTCGATCCCAGCTTCAAGCGTCCTATGTATCTAGCCACACTGAAGAGTTGTGATACAACGAAACAGTCTCTCTATGGATGACAATATATAAGCTCCCCAGGAGGGGGGGAGCACTCTGGCGAAGGAATTAACGGTTGCCACTCACATAATGCAAAGCTCTTCGATCGAATTGAGCGCTCTGGTATCCGGTAAGGTATAAAAGATAAATAAACGAAAGCTACAACTTAATGTCTTAAAATTCCCGATCTAACGTGGTTCGCTTGTTGGCTGAGCGGTATATCTTAAAGTAAAGTTGGGCGGGTTTCGATCCCAGTTTCAAACGTCCTACGTATCTAGCCATACTGAAGAGTTGTGATAAAATGAAAGTTTGTCTGTGGATGACAATACATATATATATACATATATATAAACTAACAACTTTAGTAACCTATTACCAAACCCCTCTGCAGGTGCAAGATCTAAACTTAAGCTTCAAAGAGGAATTTTTAATCTGTTTGTTTTCTTATTCTGTCTGGTGGGAAAAGCTGCTGGTAGTTCCAGGGGTGGTAGTACCACTTTAGCCAACGAAACAATAGTATCAACCCTGGTTGGTGGCTGATAAGGAGAGAGTATCGCACGTGTTCTCTAACGCTGCATGATAAAATTTATCAAACCTCACCGCATGTTCAAGATGTGAACTTAAACTCAGTTTTTAAGCGGACTTTAACAGCTTTTAATTCAGTTTTCCTTCTTCTAAACTCGTTGACATGCCAAGGTTAGAGAGCCAAATCTGCCCTGCAATTTATCTATTGTTGGAAGGGGAATAATTGGATTGATACCTTTGTCAAATGTGTTAGCGTTATGTGAAATTCAGTCTCATCCAGGATTTGAAGTCGGGTCGCCGTGTCCATTTCCATTACAACACAAACACTTCCATTACTTTTAGTGATATATATATATATATATATGTGTGTGTGTGTGTGTGTGTGTGTGTGTGTGTGTGTGTGTCTACGCACGTGCGTGTGTGTGTGCGTGTGTGTCGTGTAAACAAACACAGACACAAAGAAGCTGTTCTGGTTGAAGTTACGCTTAGAAAGTCCGCGCATGCGCGTGATTCTGTTTGAAAATGTTTAAGCGTTTAAAACTTAATTCTTCAAACTGGCAAAAGTGCTAAAAATTCAAAATGTCCACTAATCAACGAAAATAGCGTTCATTGCAAGTTCATTTCGGTAAACAATTTCCATTAAGCATCTTGGGTCTTTTCGAAAGTGTCAGACCACGGTTACATTGGGACCAGATTTACATAAATTCATAATCACGTATTACGGACTGACTAATCTACAATGTAATCAAACTAGAAGCGTTCACACTAAGAATAGCCCATGGCAGGCATCAGGTGGCTGGCTGGCTGGATGGATGACTGGCTGACTTAGGGAGGGTAGTGGGTGACAAGTTGAGTTGGGGGGGGAGTCTGGTGAGTTCGAAAATCGTGACATCTCATTTAGAAGCATCTGTCGGGATTCAACAGTGTCAATGAGGTAACGCCCATAATGACCTGCCACCCATAGACCTACCTACCTACTCACGTCAAATTTGTCATCAACCTTGAACCTTTTAATTCAAACTAGCATCACATTAAACATATATTTCTTTTACTTTCTCTCTCCTTCTCTTCATATATATATATATGCATACACACACACACACACACACACACACGTATATATATATATATATATATATATATATATATATATATATATATATATCTGTATATTTATATATATATATATATGAAGAGAGGGATATATATATATATATATGTTTGTGCGTATGTGCCTCACTATCAACATTGTTCTTAAGTACATATATATATATATATATGTGTGTGTGTGTGTGTGTGTGTGCGTGTTTACCAACCCATCCACACGGGTAGGATATGACACAAGGTCAATTTTGTAGTGGAGTTTAATAGGTTTCAATTCAGAGTCTTCCTTCTCCTAGACTGGTCGCCTCACCAAGGCTAAAAGGTGCAGACTGCCCTATTATTTACCCATAACTGGAGGGAGAAGAACTTGACTTATATCTTTTTCAAGGATATGAGTACTATGCTAAATGCAATCAGCCTCGTCCAAGATTTGAACTCGTGTCGCCGTGTTCATTGTTTTCAACGATAACCATTACACACACACATACACACACATCCTCTCTCTCTCTCTCTCTCTCTCTCTCTCTCTCTCTTTATATATATAATTGTGTATGTGTGTGTGTTTGTGTGTATATGATTGGGGAAAAGTTTGTCTCTCCTCTCTAGACGTCATTTCTGGAGATCTATGGAATCTGAAGTGTCTCTTCGTTGCCAATGCTTCCAGGTCTTTTATCTTAGGTTAGCACCTGTTAGGTTCCCATCGATGAGTCACATACATCTTTTTAAAAATATTCAAATTTACTGTTGTAGCTAACTCCCTCGCCTGTGATCTTGTAATTAGCGAATTGGAACACTAGTAACGTTCATTTTCGGACGCATACCCTTGAGAAATACTCTATGTGTTAAATAGTACTTCTGCTTTTCTTCTACAATAATGGCGTTGGCATTTAATAACCCACGAAGGCTGATATGCCATTAAAACAAAGAAATGAAACTAAACCAATATTCGATCGGATAAGGCGAAAAAACAGTCTTCAGAAACAATTATACCAAAATGTACATACGAACGTGTAATCAACGCGATTCCCTAACCTCTGAGCATAAAATAACCTCAGCTGGTTTTGCATGTCGTTAAAACCGGACAGTTAATATATAAATGGCAAAATTCTTCAATGTAGAATCACCAAATTTGAAATGCACTTTCAAGTAAAATCCGATCTAATGCCTTTCTATCGTAAAATCATCTCTAATGCATTTCTATATTAAAATCATCAATAACGTATTTTTATAGTAAAATTATCTCTAATGCATTTCTATATTAAAATCATCTCCAATGTATTTCTATATTAAAATCATCTATAATATATTTTTAAAGTAAAATCAACTCCAACGCATTTCTATATTAAAATCATCTGTAATACATTTTTATAGGAAAATCATCTCCAATGCATTTCTAAATTAAAATCATCTGTAATACATTTTATAGTAAAATCATCATCAATGCATTTCTATATTAAAATCATCTGTAATACCTTTTTATGGTAAAATCATCTCCAGTGCATTTCTATATTAAAATCATCTATAATGTATTTTTATAGTAAAATCATCACCAATGCATTTCTATATTAAAATCATCTGTAACATTTTTATAGTAAAATCATTTCCAATGCATTTCTATATTAAAATCATCTATAATGTATTTTCATCGCAAAATCATCACCAATGCATTTCTATATTAAAATCATCTGTAATACATTTTATAGTAAAATCATCATCAATGCATTTCTACATCAAAATCATCTATAATGTATTTTTATAGCAAAATCATCACCAATGCATTTCTATATTAAAATCATCTGTAATACATTTTATAGTAAAATCATCATCAATGCATTTCTACATCAAAATCATCTATAATGTATTTTTATAGCAAAATCATCACCAATGCATTTCTATATTAAAATCATCTGTAATACATTTTATAGTAAAATCATCATCAATGCATTTCTACATCAAAATCATCTATAATGTATTTTTATAGCAAAATCATCACCAATGCATTTCTATATTAAAATCATCTGTAATACCTTTTTATGGTAAAATCATCTCCAGTGCATTTCTACTTTAAAATCATCCGTAATACATTTTTTAGTAAAATCATCTCTAATCCATTTCTACATTAAAATCATTTATAATGTATTTTTATCGCAAAATCATTACCAATGCATTTCTATATTAAAATCATCTGTAATACATTTTTGTAGTAAAATCCTTTCCAATGTATTTCCTTTGTAATATTGTCTCCAATCTATTTCTATATAAAATCTTCCCCAATGCATTTCTGTTATAAAATCATCTCCGATGCATTTCTATAGTAAAATTATCTGAAAGAAGTTTTTATCGTAAAATTATCTCAAATACATTTCTATAGCATTTCTCGTAATGTAATGATTAAAGTGATAAACTGAAGAATCGTAGTTAGGGAGTTCAAATTCCAGTCACACTATTTCATTCACTTTCGGGCAAATACCCTTGGGAAAGGCATGAACCCCCTTTTCCTCCCGGCCATGGGTTAAATTGTACCACTACTGTTCTTCTAGAAGGATGGATTTGGCATTATATAATCTACAACGATTGATACTCCATTAAAAAGAGAAACCTAGGCAAACAATAAATATTACTGAGTGTATCTAGATTCTTTCCTTGGCTTAGTGGCTAACGTGCTGGACTGCGACAGCGTAGCAAGCGGGTTCGAATTCTAGTCGGGCTTTTATGTCCAATTTCGGATTAATATCCAAGGGAAAGGTATGAACTACCTTGTCAAGTATTGTTCGTCAACAAGGATGGCTTAGGCATTGAATAACTCACTGAGGTTGATATGCCATTAAACAAAGAAACCTTATATAGTACGACTACTGTTCTTCAACAAGGATGGCTTCGGCATTAAATAATCCATAAGGTTGATCTGCCATTAAACAAAGAAACCTGATATAGTACGACTACTTTTCTTCAACAAGGATGGCTTAGGCATTAAATAACCCACTAAGGTTGATATGCCATTAAACAACGAAATCTTATTTAGTACGACTACTGTTCTTCAACAAGGATGGCTTAGGCATTAAATAACCCACAATAGTTGATATGCCACTAAACAAAGAAACCTTAAATAGTACCACTACTGTTCTTCTACAAGAAGGGCTTTGGCATTAAATAACCCACAAAGGTTGATATGCTATTGAAACAAAGAAACCTTATATAGTAAGACTATTGTTCTTCAACAAGGATGGCTTAGGCATTAAATAACCCACTAAGGTTGATATGCCATTAAACAACGAAACCTTATATAGTACGACTACTGTTCTTCAACAAGGATGGCTTAGGCATTAGATAACCCACAATGGTTCATATGCCACTAAACAAAGAAACCTTAAATAGTACCACTACTGTTCTTCTACAAGGAGGGCTTTGGCATTAAATAACCCACAAAGGTTGATATGCTAAACAAAGCAACCTTATATAGTACGACTACTGTTCTTCAACAAGGATAGCTTAGGCCTTAAATAACCCATGAAAGTTCACATGCCATTAAACGAACAAAAATTCAATAGTACGACTACTTTTTTTAACAAGGATGGCTAAGGCATTAAATAACCCATAAATGTCGATATGCCATAAAACAAAGAAATTTTAAGGTTGATAAACTATCAAACAAAGGAACTTTATATACTACCACAAATGTTCCTCTACATAGATGGCATTGGCATTAAATAACCCATGAAGGTTGATATGCCATTAAAGAAAGAAAGCGTGAATCAATCAAGTGGAGATATTATTGCTATCAATTCGATAAAAAATTTTACTCAATATCTCTTGATTGATTTTTACGGATGGCTAACCCTTTGAGGGCTATTTCCTACTTAGACATTAGAGAATCGCGTTCATATTTACATTTTTGTGCTACTTTGTAGGCTTTTTTCTGTTGCTTTTCTGCATACGCTTCTATCGAATATGAATGAGTTTTAAGTTGATCAATTAGACCCATAGGTGGCAGCCTATCAGATACTTCAACTCTGAAACAAAGTGGACCTGGGTGTAATGGCAATAAGGGAGTAGTCTACACACATAAGATTTCCATAAGTAAAGGCTCACCACCAGATACAGTTTAATATCAAACAAAGAATACACTGATATTTTTTTTTTTTTGTGGGGTGAGTACATTCAGCTTATGCTAAGCCTCACAGACTGGCACGAGATGTCTCATGGTTTATTCACTTTATGTTACAAATACCTTAACTGCCATTATAATTACAAACCATCCAAACCTGTTTTTATCTATCTATCTATCTATCTATCTAAGTAAATTCATACCTATCTATCTATTGATCAATCTATCAATTTAAGTCTGTTCATAACTATAAATCGATCAATCTCAACCAACTAATATCTATCTATCTATCTATCTATCTATCTCTACCTGTTCCTATCGATCTATCAATCGATCGATCAATCTATTTCAGTCTGTTCATGTCTCTATCTATCTATCTATCTATCTATCTATCTATCTCAGTCTCTTCTGATCTATCTATCTATCTATCTATCTATCTCATCCTGTTCATATCGATCTTTTGATCGATCAATTTATTTCAGTCTGTTCATATCTATCTATCTATCTATCTATCAATATTACTCGATTCTTCCACCTATTTGATTACATCTATAGATCGAAAACAAAGTGTAAGTTAAGAAAACATTCAAATTCGTTGGCCCTCCAATCTTTTCTCTCGTCCCGTTGATATTTTCATTTTCCAAATTTCTCTTTTCTTCGTTTTTTTTCTCTTTTTGGTTCAAAGAATTTTAACTCTTTTTTAGTCAAAACCGTTAACATTGTCCAAACTGAGAATATCGTTAACGATTTCGGCAAAACAGGAGATAATAAGAAATTAAAATTATACTACGGTCATAGAATTAGTAGAATAAATAGATAGATAGATACGAGGTGAATTATATATATATATATATATATATATATATATACCCGCATGCATATATATATATATATATATATATATGGGGGTATCCTCGTGGTGTAATGGCTAAAGCGATGAACTTCCGAATCATATATATATATATATATATATATATATATATATTGTGTGTGTGCATGCAGAGATAGGGAGTGACAGAGAGAGAATACTGGGATAGAAAAAAGTATACAGGGTAACAAATAGAGAGAGAGAGAGAGAGAAAGAGAGAGAGAGAGATAGGAAATGTCGCTTAAAAGGAGGCTCAAGTCTCTCTCTCTCTCACACACACACAAACACATACATACACCCACAACCCCAAAACCCGCCCGTCCCGTCCAAGGAAAGTTAGTCTTGATGAACATTATTTCTGATTTATTTAAGCAAGTTTCCAGTTATAGACATGTTTGGTTTGCCAGTCGACAAATTCTGTGGCTATTTTGCGATAAGAGAAGGAATCAATCGGTTAGAGGGCAAAGAGGCTGTCATTCGAGTCTCGTGGGAGCACCAAGAAAGTCCAGTGACAACAATAATTGCTTCAGTCGAACTTTGAAATAATTTATAAATATATAAATAATGGTTGGTTGTGGATTTCGGTGTTGTTCACGTTCTTGTTAATTGCTTTGCTTGGCTTCCGTTGCCTTTATTAGCCAGGGTCACAAATTTAACGCCAGACGACCACACGTCCTTTCTCCGCACCCACTTTTCGGCTGATTTTGTGGGTGAATAATAATAAAGAAATAAAAATGGTTTCTCATTCGTGGTTATCTGAGAATATACAAGACTAACACAGTACTCCAGCCCAGTCGGCTTGGGATGTAGAATATACCGACTGCATATCTGTAGAGGGTTATGTCCCACCCGACAACGAGTGTCCTAGATATGATATTAAACAATCTGATGGTGAGGCTCTAGTCTTTGAACTTTAGGGAATAAAGAGTATCCCTTCATTGTTTGGCCCAGTCAGCTGGGTCTGTAGAATACATTGACTGCATCTCTTCAGAGGGGTAAGACTCCTCTAACGAGTTTCCTGGATATGACACTAAACAATCTGATGCTGAGGCTTCAGCAATGCTGGATCTTTGGGGAATGCGGAGTACTCCTTCTTTGCTGACACTAATAGGTCCGCTTTGGCCCGCAGTGGTAGCACCAGATAGAGTTCTATCTATGGATTAAAAAGAACTAAACTATAATTACGCTAAACTGAATTATTTGAAATTTACTGTTTTTAAGTTTTAAGTTTTACTGTTTGTTTAAACTGTGTGCTAAACTGAATTGTTTGAAATAAAAACGTTTTGATATTTAATTAAATGTAAACAAAAACTGTACTATGCTAAATTGAATTGTTTGAACTAGAACTGTTTATTTGCATAAAAATGGATTTGGCATGAAATAACCTACTATGATTGATAAGCCATAAAACCAAGCCAAAACAAACACTTCATTATTAATGGTCTCAAGTCGACTCTGACCAGGAGGGGTAGCACCTGATAGGGTCCTATCTATGGATAAAATAGAACTGTTTCACTAATTAAACTGTGTGCAATTAAATTACTTACGTTGAATTGAACTACAAGAAATAGAATTGATTGATGATTTAACTGTGTGCAAATAAAAAAAAACAATATTTAATAAAATTGTTGGTGATACATAGAAATCCTTGGAACCATTTAACTGTATGCAAACAAAGGAATGGCGTTCAATAGAATTATTAGTTTCAAATAATAATACTTGGAATATTTTCACTGTAAGTAAACAAATGAGGAATATTGAATAGAATTACTAGTGTTAGATCGCAATAATTTAAAACATTCAACTCTTTGTTTAAAGGCATATCAACGTTTTTAGGTTATTTATTGCCAAATCCATCCCCCGGGAAGAACAATAGTGGTACTACTTAACCTGTAGTTGGGATAATAAGAAGTTGATACCTTTCCCGATGGAATTTGTCCGAGAGTGAACGTAATAGCGCGACTGAAGTTCGAACACGCTTACTACAATTCCGCAGTCCAACGATTTAAAAGTTACAAGGACACCCCGCCTATTCACCTCTGTAGAAAAAATAGCATTAATAGCGTGTAAACAAAGTAGCTCTAACTCCTTTAAAAATGAAATTACTTTCAAACTATTCACTTACAAATCATTCATATATATATATATATATATATATGCACATGTGTGTGTGTGTGTGTGTGTGTGTGGTCCAGTTAAACCGGAGTTGGAAGTAATTCCATCAAGATAAAAAAACCATTCAACAGTGAACATTTAAATTTTCCTGGTAAAGAGCTCAATGTAACAGACATTACAGAGCAATAATTTCTTTAAGAAAAAACAAAAACCGGTCACATTAGGATTATAAATTTATTTCCATCCTGTTATGGGTTTAGAAATAAATCAAAAACACCAAAAAAAGAAAAAGCTAACAGGACTTCTTCAGATCTTATGGATAAAATAAAATATTTTATAAAATAAAATATTTTATCCATTAGATCTGCAGAAGTCCTGTTATTTTTTTTTTTTTTTGTGTTTTTGATTTATATCAAAACCCATAACAGGATGGAAATAAATTAATAATCCTATGTGACCGGTTTTTGTTTTTTCTTAAAGAAATCACTGTTCTGTCATGCTAGGTAAAAAGAACCCAACAGGACTTCTTCAGATCCAATGGATAAAATATCTTATTTTATAAAATATTTTATTTTATCCATAAGATCTGAAAAAGTCCTGTTTTTTTTTTGTGTGTGTGTGTGTGTTTTTGATTTCTATCAAAACCCATAACAGAATGGGAATAAATTTATAATCCTTATGTGACCAGTTTTTGCTTTTTCTTAAAGATATATATATATATATATATATATATATATATATATATATAAATATATATATATAAATGTGTGTGTGTGTGTGTGTGTGTGTGTGTGTGTGTGAAAATATGACTCATGTTAGGTGTTTTGGTCACAGTGGAATACTTGAAACTTTTTAACTCTGTACAAATGAATAAGTTCAGGCTCGTTTAAAAATGCACCTCCGAAATAAGTTTATAAATTGAATATATAGTTAAAAATAAGACTTGGCTTTAAATAACGAACAATCGTTAATATACCATTAAAACAAACTATCCCAACCCAAAGATACTTCTTGTCTATGGTTTTCATTATCTCTTCAGTTCTATTCAGTTAAAGTTGAAAATTTATTAACGGTTATAATAATTCTCTGTAATCCAAGTCTGCATCTCTTACTCTTCGTCAACAGTTATATACATATATATATATATATATATATATATATATATATATATATATATATTGTCATCCACAGACTGACTGTTTCGTTCTATCAGAACTCTTCAGTGTGGCTAGACACGCAGAACGCTCGAAGCCGGGATCGAAACCCGTCCAACTTTACGTTAGACGAAGTCTCAGACCACTCGGCCACCAAGCGGACCACGTTGGCTAAGGGAATTTTTAAGGTATCTGCAGCAGCAGTCGTTTGTTTACATTTCGGCTACCAGAGTGCTCAATTCTTTCGAAGAGCTTTGCATTATGCGAGCGGCGGCCGAAAATTCCTTCGTCAGAGTGCTCAACCCCCATGGGGGAGCGTATATATATATATATATATATATATATATATAATACATTGAATATATATATATATATATATATATATATATGCCCATCTTGGTCAAATAGTCTGTGACAAGGATGGAGTGATGGACTTGTGCATTGTCCTGCTGGATCATCTTACATGAATCGAGCATCAGTTTTTGATGGTTTGGTTTCTTTGTTTAATGGCATATCAACCTTTGTAGGTTTTTTTAATGCCAAAGCCATTCTCCTTGAAGAACAGTTGTGCTACCATTTAACCCATAGCTGGGAGGATAAGGGGGTTCACACCTTTCCTAAGGGTATTTGCCCGAAAGTGAACGTAATAACGCGATTGGAGTACGAACTCGCGTACTATGATTCCGCAGTCCATTGCTTTAACCATTACACCACGAGGACACCCCATCAGTTTTTGAGTGGCATAAGAGATTCAAGGAAGGCAGGGAGTCTGTGAAGGAAGATAAAAGGTGTGGGAGGAGTAAGGAAGTCTATAGGCCAGAGTTGATTGGCCAAAGATTTAGGGTTAGGGTTAGGATTACTATGTTGAGGTTTTAAGGGAGTTCAGGAAGAGATTCGGTCGGAAGAGGCCAGCACTCTTCATATCGAGTCAGTGGCATTTCCACCAGGACAATACACCAGTCAACAACTCCATTCTTGTCACAGACTATTTGACCAAGATGGGCCTCAAGAGAGTTCCCCAAACGCCCGCCCGCCCTATAGTCCAGACCTTGGTTCCTGTGACTTTTGGTTATTCCCTAAGCTCAGAGGCTGTCGTTATGAGAAAATTGAGGAGATGAAAGAGGCTGTGGTGAAGGTCATTGACATACGAAAAAAGTCTGGAAACATATAATGATCCTTGTATCACCAATAATTCAATTAAACATCAGTCATTTGTTTATGCAATTAAATGATTTAACAGTTCTATTTCTAACTATTTAATTCAGCATTGTTTGCACACAGTTAAAGGGTAAACAGTTCTATTTGACTCACTGCTCCCGGACAAGAGCCTCATCATCTGATGGTTTAAAGTCATATCCGGACACTCGTTGGGAGAGTGTCTTTCCCCTTCTGCAGATATACATTCGCTCGGAAGAGGCCAGCACTATTTATATCGGGTCAGTGGCATTTCCACCAGGACAATACACCAGTCCACAACTCCATCCTTGTCACAGACGATTTGACCAAGATGGGCATCAAGACAGTTCTCCACCCTCCCTGTAGTCCAGACCTTGGTCCCTGTGATTTTTGGTTATTCTCTAAGCTCAGAGGCTGTCGTTATGAGACAATTGAGGAGATGAAAGAAGCTGTGACGAAGGTCATTGATACACACACACAAGAGGACTTCCATGGGGCCATTGAGAAGTTGCTGAAACGATACAAGTGCATTGCAGCCGGAGAAGATTACTTCGAAGGGGTCTAGAGTTTCATGTGTGTACTATCAATAAAAGTCCCCATACGAAAAAAAGTCTGGAAACTTATTTAATGATTCTCGTATCTATATTTACCATTTTTTGTGTAGTTGTAAGAGAACATTTTTTTTTTCTTTTGGCATTCGGTCAAATCAAATGCGAATAATTTTTATAGACCAAAAAATAAGACCGTTCAAGTTTTCCTATTCCAGTTTAGAACGCAGCTAGAAGGAAATGTAATTGGGAATTACTCCATATTCCTTCTATCTCCTGAATCTGAGTCTGACTATCAGAAGTAGTTTAGTGTCATCTCATGGACATAACTTTTGGGGGATCTTACCTCTCTGCAGGTGATGACATATCTTCTAAACCCCACCGACAGTTTACTTTGTAAATGAATCACTGGAAAATAGAATGAACATATGATATAAGTACGTAGGAACGGGAAATGTAACATAGCTATGATAGAGCAACGTGAAATAATCATATTCATACCGGTGCATAAAACGTTCATAATGTTCATACTGATATATATAGAATATAGGAATCCCGTAACACGAAACTTACGAAATTGGTTCAGGTACGAAACTTTTGTTCACCTTTTTGAGTTTAAAGGTTTTTCGACATAAGGAGAGAGATACACAATCGTTCTATGCTGACTTTTCCATCTGCCCCAAACCACGTGTGGCACCCGCCGCAAGGCCTCGGCGAGCCCCGAAAGTCAACCGTCTTCTTCGGACGCTAAAACTCAACTCAAGTCCTTTTCTCAAATCTCAGCCCACGCTTCCGGTGCATGACATCACCCAAATACCCCTGGTCACATTTCCTATCTGGGGTTTTATTTTGACATCTGTGAATGATACATCCTCCCCGCGCGCACGTCAACACCTGCGCTCATGTTTGCACCAAACTAACCCATGCACTAAGCGAAAGGTTCTCAGCCTAACTAAACCGAAAGGCAAGATATATATAAAACGAAATCCCTCGGCCATTATATTACAGAAAATAAAATAAAAATATTGTTAAAGTTAAGATATTTTTACAGTTACTCAAAACGAATTATTTGTCATCCAAATGACCTGTCGACAACTTTAAAATATATCGCAATGAAATTAACTACTAAAACTTTTTTTTTATTATCAGTCCCTCATTGAGAGAATCGATCTTAATTTCAGCGAGCTTGAAAAAAAATGAATTTACACTTTGTTCCTCTTTCATATTAAAAATAAATTTTGCATGAAGAGGAATCCTCGAAATTGAAGAAAGGAAAATGAAACAAACATACAAAGGAAAAAAATCCAGTAGCTTTATTTCAAATAAAACTAAAGCAAATTAATTGAAAATTGTCGTCTGCTTCTTGCAGGCGCCGTCCTCCATTGCGAAAAGAGGCTTGCGTACGTGGCATATTATCAAGACATCAGACATGCCTAAATTCCAGTGTCATGGCAACGGATATCAATTTTTACTCTTATTCTTGCATTTCTCTTTGGGACACTTTGATTAATACTCAATCTTATTGAACACTGAAACTCAATAAAATATGAAATTATGGATGAGCCAAGATGAGAGACGTTCCATGGAATCCATTGTTTTTGTTCACGCATACAAGACTAAATGAGTTATCTCTCTTTAAAGTCAGGGCAGTATCTTACATTGGAATTCTTCAGTTTCATTCCACCCACAAACACTCTATACTTTCAGAGCTAATTTCGCGGATCATTCAATAAATAAGAGGAATCTATCTATCTATCAATCTATCTATCTATCTATCTATCTGTCAATAAATAAGAAGAATTCTTTTGAAAAAAAAATGTAAAATATTTCTTTTTTCTAGAAATTGTTTTTTTTTTCTTTTTTTCAGGAATGTAATCTCTACATTGTCTGGAATTAGTTAATAGTAAAAATTATTTTAATATCGCAAAGATATTCGCTGAGAGGTTATTGAAAGTCGTGTCCAATCAAACAGAATACTCCAGGCTTGAAAAGAGATCTGTCATCAATTTTTTGCTAGCTGAGAAGAGCAAACCATGTGACATTAATAGAATAATGTGGGATGTGTACGGAGAAGCAGGTTTTAATCAAAACTAATGGCTTACTACAAATATTTAAAAATGGCTTTAACACAAGAATCCTGAATCGATAGAATGGAAACTTACCAACTCAGTAGTAAAAAAATATTTCTGGGTGCAGCGGTCAGTAAAAATGGACCTGCTGATTGTCTTGTTAGACATGAAAGGGGCAACTATAAACAGTACTTCCTATTCCCAAATGGTTAGGCAATATTTCACCTGATTCATTAAACGACACTCAGATTAGTATTACCTATGATTAATTAAAGACGTAATGTTAAAAATGGTTTATTATCAATAATAGTTTCTTGAAACCATATAATTTTTTTTCCTATTGCCTACATTATCATCATGCGTCCTGACAGTACGGATCCTTTTAGTTTGTCTTCTAGACGACATTCAGTGTTTGCACACGGCGAGGTAATGTAAGTTTTTGCAAGTCAACTTAGTCACTTATGATTTCGTCCTTAGTTCTCCAGCAGAGCTCTTCTCAACAATCAAAAATTTGATGACAGACTCAATCCTTGAGCACTCAGTTTAATTTGACACTATTTTCAAAAGCCTACAAACGAATAATTTTGTGATACTAAAATGATTTTTTGCTAAAAACCAATTCAAAACAATCTAGAGATTACATTTATGAAAAATTAAAAAAACAAACGATTTCTTGATTTGTGAGGTGGGAAGCAAATGGCCTATTTTGCAGGGTACTATTTCCAGGGCTTGTTGAAAACAGCACACAGTTTTCTCGAGTAATTCCCGTTTATATTTTTCTCCAAGTATTTCGTTTCAGTTCAAGTGGTACAACTATATGGTAGTACCGACATGGCTACAGTTTGGAAGAATTCTTGTTTTATTTTGTCAAATAAATCAGATATCTATGTGGTCGTTAACCTTTCAGTAGCAGTCCATGTTTTACCTATATGTGTGTTGACATTAGGTTCAGTAAATGAAATACTACTACTGAGGTATATGAACTTGTCGAGAGATAAAACAGGCGAATTAATGGGAAAAAAACTAGTTCTTTGATATTAGTTTTGGGAAAAAAATAACAGAAGTACATCAAGCTGCACCCATCAGGTAATGCCCAGACATTGTAATAGGGAAGTGTTGTCTGTGGGATTAAACTCCAGTTTACAGGGTATATTGTTGTATATTGACCTACGACCCGACCGGGCTGTCAAAATAGGAAATACACCTGTGTAAATAACAGGTGCATCCGTTTGATCAGGATATTACATCCTTGACCGTGGACAAGTTGAATGAGTGCGAAATTGTGACTCCCACAAGAAGAAGGTGGGCGTGGACTATTATATAACTCAGTGCACAGGAAATTCAATCAGTTGGGGATAAGATGTGGTAGAGAAAGCCAGCACCCAGCAGAGGGAGCCCTCAGCCTCCGATTAAGCAGTTTGGATATCAGACGAGTTGGAGAGAAGATGCTGGATTGAGGAACATGTCCCAGAGAGGCTGGGCGCCCAAGCCCCGGTTGAGCAGCCCAGGAGAACGGGAAAGAAACGCAATTCTGGCCAATAGAGTGGAGGTCAATATGTTGCAGTTCTGTTCGGTCTCCAACTCCGTCTCACACACAACCCTTTCAATAAAGTGAGAGGTATATTTTTTTAAGAACTGTGTCGGACGTTATTATTGTGTCGTTGTGTTCTGCATGCAGATGTATATGTATTATGTGGCCATACAACAATATACTTATACTTCGTGATCAAAAGGCTACATCGTTTGTTGTTCTTGTTGACTTGTTTGATGTAAGCCATCAACAAATTCCTGTAGGAAATAAATAACCACTGACATTGCATCCTGGTAAAAGTGAATCTCCTAATTACTATAAAATGCCTGACTCATGTAAGCCATTTATAGTGATGTCTTCTCCTACAAGGAAAAATAAACTGGATTTACTTTTTGGAATTGTTAATTTGGAACTTTACCCTTGCAGGATTTAACGGTGAATTAGATTGTGTAATCTTTATTTACTCGGAACTTGATACCAAAAATTTGTCACTTAATTTGAAGTAAAATCCCTTCCACAAGTACATTTCTATTGGGTTCGGTTTCTTTGTTTAATGGCATATCGACCTTCGTGGGTTATTTAATGCAAAAGCTAGAAGAACTGGGGTGATGCTATTTAACACGTGGCTGGAAGGATAAGGGAGGCTCATACCATTTCTAAGGGTATTTGTTCGGAAGTGAATATGACAGGGTGACTGGAGTTCGAACTCACTTACTACAATCTCGCAGCACACCACTTTAACCATTACACCACGAGGACGCCTCCTCCGTAAACTTCTGTATTTTTTTTTTATTAACGTTTAATATGTAACATCTTCTAACAGTTCGAGGATACTATAGCTCGATTTATAGGCAATAACAAAGGGACAGTTTTGTTTGCAAAAAAAATTTGAATAAGAGAAATAAAACAACGAAAGAAAAAAATTAAAGTTAAAATGAAAAAAAAAGTGAAAAGATAAAAAAAAGTCTAGAAAGAGAATTAGAAGGAGTATAGAGAAGAGACGAATTTGGGGGGGGGTAGAATGAGTTGCCGGAAGAGGGAAGAAGGCAAACGAGAAAAAATATTTTGAGAAGGAAGTAGAAGAGGAAAACAAATGAAAGAAGAAGAAGAAGAAGAAGAGTGACTGATCGGGTTCAAAGGTTTTGAAACTCACACATATACACACACGTATGCATACATACACACATGTATACAGATACACGCAAACATACACATATACACAGAGAGAGAGAGAGAGAGAGAGAAACACACACACACATACACATACATACACGTATATACATGAATACACGTAAACATACATATACACTCACTCACACATACACTGACATACACACGCAGACACATACACACGTACACGCATACACTCAAACAGATATACACAGACATAGACACATACACATACAGACACGTACACACAAATACACACACACACACACACACAAACATGGGCATACACACACACACACACACAGATGCATACACACATATTTATAACACACACAAACATACACATGCATTCACATATACATACAGACACGTTTTAATTAAAATTAAAAACTGATTGAATTTTTTTAATTGTCTTTAATTGGAATCATTTTAAGATGAGGCTTCTTAATCTGAGAATTAATTTTTATTTATTTGCGGACTTTTTGTCCTCATCTTGGTAGGGTTTTTTTTGTGATAGAGGCGTCGTGTTTTTGAGATAGAGGCGTTGAGTCTCTATGGTTCCAGGTGAGCATTGTCAGAAGATAGCAGTTTCAAATCCTACCCAAGCTGGCCAGAAGTTCACTTGGTCAAAACCGTGGTGCGATAGACAACAACTATGGAAGGCCGTAATTACTGGGGATACGGTTACAAGACTCAGCATTCCTATCGGAAGTCGCGGTAAATCACCTGAAGAAGGCCAGAGGTGAAATTTGGCCGAAACGTAGTGAAAGAAGAAACATCACAAAAAAAAACTACCAAGATGAGGACAAAAAGTCCGCAATAAGTGAAAATTAATTCTGAAATTTTTTGCATGTATATCTCTGTCACTCTCTCTTTCTCTCTCTCTCTCTCTCTCTCCTTCTCTGTCTCTCTCTCTCTCTGTCTCTCTCTCTCTCTATATATATATAAAAAACCAATTAACTGCAACCATACCTATATATATATATATATATATATGTTTGGTTGGTTGGTTGGTTGGTTGGTTGATTTGTTTTAACGGCGTATCAAGCCTTTTCGGATCTTTTAATGCCGAATTAAGTCATTTTGTTTGTTTGTTTGTTTTATGGTATATCAACCTTTGTAAGTTATTTAATGCCAAATCCATTTTTATTCAAATAAGCAGTTCTATTTCAAACAATTCAGTTTGAGTACACAGTTTAATTGTCAAAAACATTTCTATTTCAAGCTATTCACTTTAGTCAAACTGCTCTAATTCCAACAATTCAGTTTAGTATAAGAATAGCTTTTGTTTACACACGGTTAAATGTCAAAACAGTTCCACCTCAAACAAATTCTATGGGGCGTAAGTACGTTTTCAATGTCAAAAACTGTCCTATTTCAAACAATTCAGTTTAGCATAAGTACGCAGTTTAGTTCTGTTTGATAGGACCTTGATAGGACCTTATCAAGTGCAAACTCTCCGCGCAAGAGTGGACCTTGAAGCGATGGCAATGAAGGCGTGCTCCGCATTTCCCAAAGCTTCAGCATTACTGGAACCCCACCATCGGACTATTTTGTTTCAAAACAGGACACTCGTTGCCGGGAGGGAGGTCTTACCCCTCTGCAGAGATGCAGTCGGTGAATTCTACAACACCATTCAACTGGGCAAATGTATACGAGAAACTGTGAATACATCTGATGTTATGAAAATATGAAATATGAAAAAAAAAAAAAACACGAAGTCGTCATTGGATAATTTTATTTATAGTTTTAATTTTTAGCCAATGTTTCGATTTTTCAGCAAATATAAAATTCAATTTTAATAAGATTCAGACGATACACCGTCACTTATTCAATCGCCCTGATAAAGCTTTAAAGCATAAAAAACCGGAACGTTTAACGTTGACAAATACTTCGAACTGCAAATCAAATCATCCTCTGCAGAAATTGTGTTTTTTCATATTTGTTCATACATACATACATAAATACATACATATATATATATATATATATATATATATATATATATGTGTGTGTGTTTGTGTGTGTGTCTGTGTGTGTGTGTGTGTGTGTGTGTGCATGTGTGCGTGGGGTGGATGGGTGTGGGGGGGTGTTCGTGTGTGCGTGGGGTGGGTGAGAGTGTGCTTTAATAGGGTTATTTAAAGCCGAAAAGGGTTATTTAAAGCCAAAAAGGGTTATTTAAAGCCAAAAGCTATCCGTATAGAAGAATAGCCGTGGTACTATTTCATCCATAGTTGTAAGGTTAAGTTGTTTGGTCACACATTTCCCAAGGCTATTACTCCAAAGTGACAATAGTAGCGTGACGGGAGATCGAACTCGCTTACTTCAAGATAAACTGTAAATACATCTTGAAATTTCAGCTCGTTAGCCACCACGTCTCAGGGACTCCACCTAATAAAGAAAAGGAAAGGAAAATCGGTTATCAAAATATAAGATTGAAAATGAATATTAAAACATGGTTTTGCCAACTTTCAATATATGAATATCTTAATAAGGTTTTCATTTTTTGGCTGTTTTGTTAATAATTTTAAGGCAGCATATAAAAATCTGAAAAAAAATCGCTACCTTTGTTAAGTCTACTCAAAAGTTTATTTGTGATAGAAAGAAATGATTACTTTGAACGACGCAATTACAGTTGGCCTTATGCCAAACATTGATTATTTTTGAAGACTGTTAGTGTGACAGGAATTTTGGATAAACACGTTTTTGACGTTTTGTTTCTCTCAGTTTTATTATTCTTGTGCCATGCAAAGCTAGTTTTAGAAAATATGAACTTGCAGATTATCAAAGAAAGTGTGTTTTATTTATTTATTTATTTTGGCCTCATGCCTAACTAAGCTGGGTGTCGTACTTGGTGATGTATATCCCTTACTAATAGTGGACTTTTGTTACTTACAGAGTGCCCTACTATTTGACCTTGTACCAGACAAGACTAGTTTTAGTAAATGTTTCTTGATAACTAAGATTCAAATCCCTTTCCCTAGTTGAAATTAAGTAAACTTTCGACTCATGCCTTAATCATATCAATCCTTCCAGATACAAATCAACTTTGGCCTCGTCTAATTTTTGTAAGGTTGTTACAATTATAGGAAATTAACACTAACTGTACAATTCATAACTATCAATTGATTTGCACACAGGTTCCAAGTATTGCGATGTATGTTGTGCATTCAATAAGTTTTCAGACTTTTTGTACAGCATTTCGAATTGTTGTAGACTCTTGAAAATTCACTACGTTATTGCTATACATCTTATGAGATGACAGGCTAATTTTTAGGATTTCAGGTTCAAATGAACAGCTACAGCAGCAATTGGAATATACCCTACTAAAGTCTGATTGTCACAGCTGGTGAATTTCAAAAATACAATCTGGACGGGAGGACACTTTAGAAGAACGATATGCAATAAAATTGTGTTTTAAACTTGGAAAAAATGCCACAGAAACGTATGGAATGCTTCAGACTGCTTTTCTACCATCTTGCATGAACCGAGCATCATTTTTTGAGTGGCATAAGAGATTCAAGAAAGGCAGGGGGTCTGTGCGGGATGATGGGAGGTGTGGGAGGAATAAGGAAGTCAATAGACCATAGTTGATTGGCCAAAGGGTTAGGGTTAGGGTTACTATGTTGAGGTTTTAAGGAAGTTCAGGATGAGATTCCATTGGAAGAGGCCAGCACTCTTCAAATCGGGTCAGTGGCATTTCCACCTGGACAATGCACCAGTCCACAACTCCATCCTTGTCACAGACGATTTGACCAAGATGGGCATCAAGACAGTTCCCCACCCTCCCTATTGTCCAGACCTTGTTCCCTGTGACTTTTGATTATTCCCTAAGCTTAGAGGCTGTCGTTATGAGACAATTGAGGAGATGAAAGAGGCTGTGGCGAAGGTCATTGACACGCTCACACAAGAGGACTTCCATGGGGCCTTGCAGAAGTTGTTGGAACGGTACAACAAGTGCATTGTAGCCGGAGGAGATTACTTCGAAGGGGGCTAGAGTTTCATGTGTGTACTATCAATAAAAGTGCACATACGAAAAAAGTCTGAAAACATATAATGATCCTTGTATCACCAATGATTCAATTAAACATCAGTCATTTGTTTATACAATTAAATGATTTAACAGTTCTATTTCTAACTATTTAATTCAGCATTGTTTGCACACAGTTGAAGGGTAAACAGTTCTATTTGACTCACTGCTCCCGGACAAAAGCCTCATCATCCGATGGTTTAAAGTCATATCAGAACACTCGTTGGGAGACGGTCTTACCCCTTCTGCAGAAATACATTCGGTGTATTCTACGGCCCCTGCCTTCTGTGCTAACGTTGAAATTAGTAAAACTCACTGGCGATTCTCATTATGTTCTGGTTAATGAGCTAGGCTAGCTAGTGAATCAGTTCCTCACTGAGTGCTCGATGCTTCAGGCTTAGTACTACACTAGAGTTAAACTTTGTAAAACACTTTGGTATTTGGAGTTCTGGCTTTCGATCAAGGCTTGGTTGGTTTGATTAACTGTTTTGTTTTACGGCGTTTCAACTCTTCTTGGGTCATTTAACGCCGAATTATTTTCAAACTATTCTCTTATCATAAGTTAAATGCCAAAACTGTTCTATTTCAAACAATTCAGTTTAGCATAAGTACACAAGTTCAATGTCAAAAATAGTCCGATTTCAAACTATTCAGTATAGCATACAAAAACAGTTCTATTTCAAACATTTCAGTTTAGCCTAACTACACAGTTTAGTTCTATTTGACCCCTAAATAGAATCCTATCAGGTGCTACAACTCCAGACCACAGTGGACTTGGCAGAGATGGCAATGAAGGGGTACTCCGCATTCCCAAAGCTCCAACATTACTGAAACCTCACCATCAGATTGTTTAGCGTCAAATACAGGACACTCGTTGGAGGAGTCTTACACCTCAGCAGAGAAGCAGTCGGTGTATTCTACAACCCCAGTCATATGGACCATTGTAGTCGAGTAAATAAGATAAAAAAAAGATAGACTGTTTAGTGTCATTTTCAGGAAATTTGTTGGGTGGGTCTTAACCCTCTTGCAGAGAAGCAGTCGGTGTATTCTACAGCCCCAGCCAACTTGGCAAGCACGGCTTGGAGGATCATTTTTAGTGAGTCTGATCCTCACAGGGTGCTCCATGCTTCTGGCCTTGTAAATGACTTGAATAAGGCGTGAAAATGAGAAGAGAGACATTGACTGTGTGTCGCCCATAGACAAGGACTTATTCTTGTCGTGTTTCATTCTGATCAACACGACTAAAAGATATCATGACTTTATCTTTTTAGTGCCATCAGTTGATTTATAGCAAAAGAATAAAATATGCAAATGAACGTCTCGTTTGAAACACATTTTTATTTGTTTTTGTTTTTTTGGCGGGGGGTGTCTTTTTTTTTCTTTTTAGCGCCATTTCTTTAGTCTTAATTAATTTAGTGAAGTGCTTTTTTTTTGGTAGGGGTGGTGAGGGAAGGGAAAGAAAGTAGAAGGAAATAAGCGAGATGGTCCTTTCAATGGAAAAGTCGTTTCAATACAAACGTATTTCAAGCAGCGGAAATTTTTGACTTTATTCTGAAAGAGAAAAGAAGACAAATTAAAATAAAGTCGAAGATAACTGAAACTAATATCTGTTTAATGATTAACTTGGATTAAAATTGATTTTCGAGCCGTATTTTCAAAACGCACGAAAAGACGATTGGACTATTTTTTTTGTTTGTTTTGCCTATTTTTTTGGGGGGGGGTTCTTCTTAGTTATCAGCGTGTGTTCGTATCTCTTAATTCAAATTCCTATTTCATTTGGTAAAGTACGTGTGTGTGTGTAAGTCTCTCTCTCTCTCTCTCTCTCTCTCTCTCTCTCTCTCTCTCTCTCTCTGTGTGAGTGCGCGTGACGTGTGTGTGTGTGTGTGTGTGTGTGTTGTGTCGATGTGAAACAAGAAAAAGAAACTAAAATAACGACGTCAAGAAATCATAATTTCTCAGCACTTCCTGTCGGGAAAAAGCAACTGAATGAGGGAGATGAAAACGATAAAAGATAAGATGGAAGATAAACGAGATTTTGTTGCATGAAATAAAAAAAAAGAAGCAAAAACAAAACAAAACAAACGAACAAAAAAGACAACGAAGTGAACTTAATGTATAAAAAAAAAATAATTGAAATATTTCTACCTGGATTCATATCGTGATTATAGCCTTTTTAAAAACTTTTTAACGGCATCCGTGTTTCAACCAAAGTCCTGGCTTGTTTTTCCTTTTCCCAAAAGATTCACACAAGATTTTCAATCTTGTGCTTTGTCATAACTTCTCGGGTTATCGATTAACCCAATTCAAACATACAGACCTTCTCTTCCCTATATATAAAATAGATACATACATATAGACGGTTCCAGAAAAGTACAAGTCACGTGATCCTGATAACACACTTGTCACACAAGACTTACCCACTTCTTTATACACAAACTCGAGGAACAACCACAGGATCTGTACATGGTTTGGTCTTTTTATTTAATGATATATCAAACTCAATGGGTTATTCACTGCCTATGCAGTCTATGTAAAATAACTAGTGATACGATTTAACACATAGCTGGGAGAAAGAGAGGGGCTCATGCCTTTCCTAAGTGTATTAGTCAAAAGGAGACGTAATAGCACGTCTTAAATTAGAGGTCTTCGAAAACTAGTCAAGCTATTACGTTCAGTTTCGGACTAATACCCTTGGGAAAGTCATGAACCCTCTTATACCTACAGCTATGGGTTGAATAGTATCTCTTCTGTTCTGCTTCAGGGATAGGTTTGGTATTAAATAACCTACGAAGGTTGATATCCCATTAAAACAAAGAAAACCAAAACATTACACTCTGATCATATAAAACTTACACTCTCTTTTTTCCTCAATCTAGTGGAAAAGCTACAATGTATAAAATTGTTTGCTTCATGACATATTAGCCTTCGATTGTTATTCAATACCAAAGCTATCCTTCTGGAAGAACAATAGTTGTACTATTTAAGATCTCTTCCTTTAATGGAATATTAACCTTCGTGGGTTATTTAATGCCAAAACCGTCCGTGTAGAAGAACAGTGGATGTTCTATTCAGCCCATAGCTGGGAGAAGGGTATTATTCCGAGAGTGAACGTAAACTGCGACTGGAGTTCCAACTCGCTTACAGCGAAATCGTAATCCAACACGTTAACACCTACGCCAAGGAGACGTGCTATGTGTTACCATATTTACCGACCCCTCCGCTCGGGCAGGATATGACACAAGGTCAATTTTTAAGCGGAGTTTAATATGTTTTAATTCAGAGTTTTCCTTCTCCTAGACTAGTTGCCTCACCAAGGCTGAAGAACCCAGTCTGCCCTACTATTTACCCATAGCTGGAGGGAGAATAATTGGATTCATACTTTTCCCAAGGGTATTAGTGCTGTGTGAAATGCAATCAGTCTCGGCCAGGATTTGAACTCGTGTCGCCGTGTCCATTTCCTACGACGATGACTATTACACCATGCCACATAATTTTGAAAGAGAAACATTCTCACAATTTACAGGTCTCACAGAAATCTTTATTTTATCAACCCGGAGATTCAATAAAAGAGATTTGTTTAAACTTTCCTTTAAGTTACCGGGTATAACAAGCAGCATCTGAAGAAGGCCGGGGAGCATCAGCCGAAATGTGCATATGGTAAACAATCATATTAGTAATACAGATAGATAAAACAAAATCATTCTTGGAAAGTTTTAAAATCTTTAAAGCAGGTTCTTTGATCTGTGTATGCAACATTTGTAAAAAGATTTTAAAATTCTATTTCCAAAAATATGAGCATGCTTTTTTTCCATATTGAAAAAAATGAAACCCGGAATAAGGCATAAAAAATACACTAAATGATTCAAAACATGTTTTGCTTCATTGTATGGAAAAAGATGAAACAAAAAAATACTTCCTTATTTAGAGGAAGATGAGGACATAACAGTATTACCAACGATAGTTAGAGAGGATCAGGCGAGAAATTTTCTGGTAGTAGTAGCGAATACTAGCTTAACTACAGTAAACAGAAAATCAGGAACTAAGTTGGGCACAGTGTCCATATTAAAGTTAACAACAAGGGTAAGGCATGAAGGAATGCCCGTAGAGGTTAACGTAGACATAGTAGAGTTAGACTGTCCTCATCAATACAGGGAGAGGTTAACCAAACTATTTAGGAATAATAAACAGGTGTTAGCCAATTCCGATAAGGAGTTGGGAAAGACACACACAGTGAATATGTCCATAGATATGGGAGACTGTTATGTTTTGACCTTTTGACCCGGCCAAAAATGCCAATCAAGGTGATGCACCGGAAGGAAGTGACACATTCTAATGGCAGTTATGAGAGGAAATCGCGTGGGCGGAAATTGGCTGATGAAATGGGACGAGCTAAAAAATTCCCATGGTGCACTACAGAGTGATGCACCGGAAGAGAGTGACCTCTGAACTGCATGACAGTTATTTCCGCTTGATGACGATTTCAAAGATCGAGTGGGCGTCGAACGATTATATAACTCAGTTGAGTTCGACGAGCCAGTTGAATTGAGTTCCGGTTCCAGTTGGGTTCGACGCCCAGGGAGCCGAATTGGAGTTGCCAGTAGAGTTCCAGGTCAGTTGGAGTGGAGATGTGGTAGGGAAAGCCATACCCGGCCGAGGGGGCCCTCGGGAACCCCGATGGAGTTTGGGGACCTGAGAAGTTGCTGATAAGATGTAGCAGATCACCCAGCAGAGTGAGCCCCTAGACCTCCGGTTGAGCATCTAGAGAACAAGAAAGATACTACGTGACGGCCATAAGAGTGAGGGGTCAAAATATTGCAGTTATGTTCGATCTCCAACTGCCTCTCACAGTAAAACCCCACACAACCTTTTCGAACCCTTGCAATAAAGTGAGAGGTAAATATTGTTAAAGAAGTCTTCCTGTGTCGTTTATCATTGCGTCTGTCTTTATCATTGTGTCGTTATGATGCCGTAGATGACAATATAACAAGACCACCAGCCAATCAAAATGAGGCCCTATAGAACTCCAATATGAAAAAGGAAATTGGTGGAACAATCAGTGAAAGAGATGGGTGAGGCAGGAATTATTGAACCGACTCAGTCACCTGGGGGTTTCCAAGTAGTGGTAGTTGAGAAAAAGGATGGAGGAAATAGATTTTGTGTGGATTTTAGAGGACTAAATACGATAACAAAATCCACCGCTTATCCTCTACCTCTGATAGACGATATTTTATCTATGTTAGGAAAAACTACATGCTTTTCTTCTTTATATTTAAGATCCGGATATTGGCAAGTAGCTGTTGTTGAAAAGAATAAACCTAAGACAGCTATTAGTTGTCACATGGGGTTGTTCCAGTTCCGCCTTTTGGATTTGCAGGAGTGTGGTCAGAAGAAACCTTTAGTTTCCCAAGGTCAATTGAATTGATGTACGAGGTGCATACGATAAGTTTCCAGACTTTATTCGTATGGGCACTTTTATTGATAGTACACACATGAAAATCTAGTCCCCTTCGAAGTAATCTCCTCCGGCTGCAATGCATTGTTGTACCGTTCCAACAACTTCTGGAAGGCCCCATGGAAGTCCTCTTGTGTGAGCGTGTCAATGACCTTCCCCACAGCCTCTTTCATCTTCTCAATTGTCTCATAACGACAGCCTCTGAGCTTAGGGAATAACCAAAAGTCACAGGGACCAAGGTCTGGACTATGGGAGGCTGAGGAACTGTCTTGATACCCATCTTGGTTAAATAGTCTGTGACAAGGATGGAGTTGTAGACTGGTGCATTGTCCTAGTGGAAATGCCACTGACCCGATTTGAAGAGTGCTGGCCTCTTCCAATGGAATCTCATCCTGAACTTCCTTAAAACCTCAACATAGTAACCCTAACCCTAATCCTTTGGTCAATCAACGCTGGTCTATTGACTTCCATACTCTTCCCACACCACTCATCATTCGTCACAAACTCCCTGCCTTCCTTGAATCTCTTATGCCACTCAAAAAGTCATGCTCGATTAATGTAAGACGATCGAAAAGCAGTCTGAAGCATTCCATACGTTTCTGTGGCATTTTTTCCAAGTTTAAAACAATTTTATTGCATATCTTTCTTCTAAAGAGTTAGCACGTCCAGATTGTATTTTTGAATTTCACCAGCTGTAACAATCAGGATTTAGTAGGGTGTATTCCAATTGCTGCTGTAGCTGTTCATTTGAACTTGAAATCATAAAAATTGGTCTGTCATTTCATAAGATGTATAGCAATAAAATACTGAATTCTCAAGAGTCTACGACAATCTTAAATGCCCGTACGAAAAAAGTCTGGAAACTTATTGTATGCACCTCGTATTTTCTATACTTTTAATAATAAAAAAGGGTTTCATATTTACTGGGTTGATAATTATTTCTTCTAATATATCCAACAATGTACACAAGAACCATTTTTATTTCGTCAGAAAGAGATGGTTCAATTTTTTCTACATTATCAAATATTTCTGGATCTTCAACATAAAGTTTATAATTACATTAGTGATTTGGCTTGACATTAGAACCATCGATATTTACATTTTGATTTAAAAAGTTGAGATGTCTTCTTAATATGCTTCATTTCCTCGGATCTTTCCTCTCCAGTTGTTGGGTTGCATTCGGTAGGCCGTTTTATCTCTGGGCGGTTCTGCTGGGTGTGCCTCGGCACTGGAGAGTTCCTCCGGCCTCAGGGGGCCATCTCCCCAGGCTTTTACCCCCTTTGTGCCATATTCGTGCGTTGGTGAGACGTATGATAAATAACCAGATCCTTGACGAAATTTACCTTCCCAGTCGACTGGGTATATAGAATACGCTGACTGCATCTCTACAGGGAGGGGTTAGATCCCCCCCAAAATGTCCTGGATATCATAAACTGGATATGACCCTAAGCTACTGATGGTGAGGCTTCAGTCTCGGGGCTTTAGAGGATGTGGAGTAACTCTTCATTTATATTACTCCCAGGTCAACTAAAAAAAAATCAGCTAAGTCCGCGGGAGTTGTTTCTTTCATCAGAATGAGAAATTTTCCAAACTGTCAAATGTTTCTGAACCTTCTGCACAAAGTTTATAATCTCAAGATGTGATTGCCCAATCGGCTTGGGCTGTAGAATACACCGACTGCACATCTGCAGCGGGGTAAGACCCCCGCCTCAATGAGTGTCCTAGATATGACACTAAACGATCTGATGATGAGGTTTCAGTGATAGTGGGTCTTTGAGAAATGCAGAGCACCTCTTCATTACCATTGCATCCATGTCCACTCTGGCCCGGAGTGGTAACTGCATATTTATGCTAAACTAAATTGTTTGAAATAGAACTGTTTAACTAAACTGAATAGCTTGAAATAGAAATGTTTTTGGCAATTAAACTGCATTTACATTTAAACTGTGTGCTTATGCTAAATTGAATTATTTAAAATGGAACTATTTTTGATACTGAAACTCTACTTACACTAAATTGAATTGTTTAATATAGAACTGTTTTGACATTTAACTGTGTGTAAACAAAATCTTAACTTATACTAAACGAAATTAGGTAAATTAGAACTATTTGAATAAACTGAATAGCTTGAAATCGAAATGTTTTTGACAATTAAACTGTGTACTCATGATAAACTGAATGGTTTGAAATGGAACTGATTATATGTTTAAAATTGGATTTGGTTTTAAATAACCTATAAATATGTATGCCATAAAACCCAACCAACCAACAAGATTTGAATTGGTGATTTGGCTTTGTATAAAACATTACACACTTTCTCATAAGATGATGATTAATCATAGCAAAAATACGTCTGTTTACTCTTTACGTTTGTATTTTTATTGAACTGAAAATAACCCTGGACGGGATGATTTCTTTTCTGCTCTCATCAGAAATGGCTTTACAAACTATACGAAAGATCTATTTGAAAATATCAACATTGATGTCATTTTTTCGTTGTTGAGAGAAATAAATCTATGTATACCAAAAAAACTATAAACACAAAGCTGATATTTACAATACAGGTTAATCTCTCAGCACCATCCCCCATAAAGCATTCATTAGAAAATAATTTAAGAGGTTCCCGTGGTGTAATGGTTACCGTCGTAGGAAATGGACACAGCGACACGAGTTCAAATCCTGGCCGAGATTAATTGCATTTCACATAGCACTAATACCCCTTGGAAAGGTATGAATTCAATTATTCTCCCTCCAGCTATGGGTAAATAGTAGGGCAGACTATGTTCTTCAGCCTTGGTGAAGCAGCAAGTCTTGAAGAAGGAAAACTCTGAATTTAAACCTGATAAACTTCATTAAAAATTGACCTTGTGTCATATCCTGTCCGAGCGGAGGGGTTGGTAAATATGGAATAAGATAAATTACTTCTTTCACTCAGTAAAGATATTTCCTTAAAAATAAGAAAAATGATATAGGACAAATTTAATATGTTTTAAACTTATTTTTAAATCTCCCCAAGTTTACTTTGTCAGGTTTTATGGCATATCAACCATTGTAGGTTATTTAAGACCAAATCCTGTTATAAACTTATATTGAATATATATATGATTTATAAACACATTTTATAGAAAATATTCTTAAACGAGTCTGGGCGCTTTTTTGCACACTGTTAAATGGTTTCAAGTATTGCAATATGACAGTCACAATTTAACATCAGTCATTTGTTTGCCCACAGTTTGTTTTATCTGACCCCTAGATAGGACCCTATCAAAGTGTTCTATTTGATCCATCGATAGGGCCCTTTCAGATGCTCCCTCTCTGGGACAGAATGAATCTGGGAGCAATGGCAACGAAGGGGTACTCCACATTCCCCAATCTCCAAGATTTGAGTCTCTACATCCAGGACACAGGTTGCAGAGATGCACATACACGTGTATAAACGTGAGCGCTTTTTTTCCTATCGTTTAAACTTGATTTTTTAAATTTAGAACTTACTGTGGCTCGCCAAACCTTGTGCGTTATTTAAAGCCAAATAATTTATATATATATATATATATATATATATATATATTTATATATATATATATATATATATATATATATATATAATTTGTAAGCGACTAAATTAGTCATTATACTTGATTTGTTTGCAACACCGCAACATAGTTTAAAGTATTACAATCAAACACGAATAAGGAGTGTCCTAGTTGTACAATCGTTAAAGCGAGTGACTGTGGAATCATAGTAAGCGAGGTTCGAACTCCAGACCCTATATAACGTTCACTTTTCAGAACAAATACCCCTTGGGAAAGGCATGAACTCCGTTATCCTCACAGGTATG